>PVJC01055215.1:0-10265 GCA_004026665.1 Murina feae
CATGGCTTAGGTGTCTCAGAGTGATGGTTAATTTGCATATTACTCTTTTATTAGATAGCAATTACATTTTGGCTTTTGTTTGATTGCTTTTTATGTGACCAATCATATTCTAAAATGTTCTCTCAACAAGGCTCTATTCCATATTTTCCTCAGACTTTATATTTAATAGGTGTGTGTCTGTATGTTTAGATGTGTGGATATATGGGAAGACACTCACAAACACACACACATACACACACACACACTCCATAAGGAACATAGTATGACCATCTATATTAATAAAAGGGTAATATGCTAATTAGACCAGACATCTTCTGAGTGTCCATCTGGACAAAGCCATAGTGGCTGCGAGGGCTGAGGGGTGTGGGAAAGGCAGCGGGGCATGAGAGAGGCGGGCAGCATGGGAGAGATGAGGTGACACGGGAGAGGTGGGGAGGGGCAGGAGAGGCACGGTGGTGTGGCCACTTTTGCAGAGGCCACAGTAGAGGTGCCGCTGCTACCACATACGAGAGGAGTCTGTGCCACCATGGGAGAGGAGGCAGTGCCACTGCCCCTTTCACAGAGGTGGTGTGGGAGAGGCCACTGTGCAGGAGAGGTTGCGGCGTGAGAGAGGCCCCAATGCAGGCTGGTCCAGAGCCACAGCCCCTTCCACAGAAGCAGCAGGAGAGAGGGTTGCATGGTCCCAGTCCTGGTGCCACACTTCCACAGAGGTTGGAGAGAGTACGACCTACTGTGCCTCAATCTCCCACAGCCCCTGCTTCAGCCAACATGTCCCCATATCGTCCCCCATCCACCAGTGGGCAGGGGGGTGAGGCCAGCACTAAGAAGCAAGGGCTGAGGACTGGCAGCTATGGTGGCCAGCAGTGGCAGCAGCAGTGGGGTGATGGGGGTGGTACCTTCCCATGATTGGCCCGGTGGCCTCTTGCGGAAGAGTGGGCCTAAGCTGTCAGTAAGACATCTCCTGAGGGCTCCTGGACAGTAGGAGTGGGCAGGCCAGGCTGAGGGACCCCTCCAGTGCATGAATTTTCATGCACCAGGCCTCTAGTCTATAATAATAAAGGCATAATATACTAATTAGACCAAACAGCTGAACGAACTTCTGAACATCGTTCTGGATGTCCTTCCAGATGAAGCTGCAGTGGTGGAGGCTGAGACAGAGGCAGTTAGGAGCCATTAGGAAGGCAAGCAAGTGGTTAGGGTGATCAGTCCAGTCAGGCGAGTGGTGAGGGGCAGTCAGGAAGGTGACTGGTTAGGGGTGATCAGGCAGGCAGGCAAGTGGTTAGGGATGATCAGGCAGGCAGGCAGAGTGGTTAGGGACAAGCAGGCAGTCAGGCAGAGGGGTTAAGGATGATCAGGCAGGTAAGCAGGCAAGAAGTTAGCAACTAGTGGTCCTGAATTATGAGAGGATGCAGGCCAGGCTGAGGGCCCCCCTCCCATGCACAAATTCATGTACCAGGCCTCTAGTCCTACAAAATAAAAGGCTAATATGCAAATTGTTCCCTCAATAAGGAGTTCCACCAAGGGCAGGTCCAGTCAGCCAACCATCCATGGCCCCTCCCCCTAGCTGGCCTCCCCCTAGCACACCTGGCCCAATTGGCCCCAAATTTGTGCAATGGGCCTCTAGTCTTTAGATTATTGTGCTGTATGGGGTTTTAGTTTGTCCTACATGATCACTCCTGAGGTGGAGTCTGGATATTCAATCTCTTGTGGTCTAGTAAAAAGTTTTAATTTTATTTATATTAACCATTACTCTCTTGATCATATATAAGTCCATAAATGCCCCCAACTGCCCCCTTGTCAGCCTGCTCACCCCCAACTCCCACCCCCCTTGCTGGTCTCCTGGTCTAATTAGCAAATTAGCCTTTTATTAGCATAGATAGAGGCCTGGTGCACCAGTGGGGGGGGGCTGGTCTGCCCTAAAGGGGGTCCCTGATCAGGGTGGGGGTCTCCTTGGTGGCGGGGCTGGCCTGGGAGAGTGGTCTGGGGCAGTTTGCAGGCTGGCCACACTCCCATTGAGGTGGTGATCTCCACTAGGGGGTGTGGCCAGGCTGGGCAAGGGGCTGAGGGCCATTTGCAGGCTGGCCATGCCTCCATTGGGGTGAGGGCCTCTGTGGGGAGTGTAGCTGGCCTGGACGAGGGGCTGAGGTCTGTTTGTAGGCTGGCTATGTCCCCATTTGGGTGATGGACCTGCTGGGGTGTGTAGCTGGCCTGGGCGAGGGACTGAGGGCCATTTGGGGGGCTTTGCAGGCTGACCAACCACCGGCTTTGTCTGGAATTACGTCTGGAAGGTCTCCTGATCTAATTAACATATTACCCTTTTATTAATATAGATAGCTATACCTTTGCATTTAAAATGACTGCAATGTGCATTAAGAGTGGTTATAATTAAATGTAACATTAACATTATTTTTAGAGATTGTATCCCAAAAGATGTAAAATAAAGTATCAACAATTTCAGATGCCTGCACTGAGCCATACCTCTCTTCTTGTTAAATAATCATATGCTTCAAAGTAGGTAATATTTTTCCAACTGACCCTAAATTATACATATGTCATAGTATGTGAGCTAACTTTAAAAGTTTCCTTGGGGCAATTTTCCTGAAGTGATAATTATCGGAGTCTGAGGGTTAAATCTAATAATAGCTTCTGTAACAAGATGTGCTAATTCTAGGCTGCCATGCTATTTATATAATGTTAGTATTTTTCTACTTTACTATTTTGAAATATCAATGATGGCCTCATCTCAAATCTATATTTTTTTGTACTGAAATGGATTATTAGACTTCCTTTAGAATAAACCTTTGTTGCAGAAATAATTCTACAAAAAGAATGTCATAACTTCTTTTCTTAAACTGTTTTACAAATGAAAGTTTCCAAACATCTGTTTAGAACCATAACTTCCCCAGCTATGATTTTAATTGCCTAATTTAAGTGCAAATTTCTTTAATATTGAGGTATATTTTCATATCATTTGAGAAATAGCTTTTACTTCTTGTAGATAGAAGAATCCTGAAAAAAATATTTAAGTGTAAATATTGCCATGAATCATATCAAATTCATTATGAAAAAGCAGAATAAAAATTTCAATGGCTTTGAAAATTCAACAATTTTACGCTACTTGCAAGCTAAGAAATTAGTCTGCCATAGTGTCATGAATGGTAATAGAAGACACAAGACACTTGAGTCAGAGATGAAGGAGAGTTTATTACTCACAGCAACAGCAAGACACAGAGTAACATTTTTTCGTATCATTTCCCAAAACTCATAGTCACATAGAGAAACATTAAGAGAGTTAGACTATAAATGTGCACACAATGGTTGCATTATACGGGAACACGGTGAACTTAGAGGCCTGGAGTATGCCTACTCTTAGCCATGGTGGAGACATTAACTTTACTACAGTAAACAGTAAACATGTTTCCTTTGCTCTGCAGAGAGCATCCTGTCTCTTTTCCTGTAAGCAAGGCTTGCCCTCATGCTCTTTGTTATACATACATTCCTTAAAGAGATAGTATGGATCAAAGAGTAGTCAATGTCTTGCTTTGCTCAGAGAACTATAAAAAACCCTTGGAAAGTTGTTTCTCAGCAGGAAAATGTACAATATAGAATCCCTGAAACAGATATAAGATAAAAGTGCATTATTTGCCACATAACATATTGACTGTGCATTCATAATGCCCCAACTGAATGTCAAATTCGGTGGCAACTTTTTGAGTTTCTTACTTATGCGGGCTGTTTAAATAGTAAAGTTTAGGAAAACATCACAATTCTTTCAACTTTTTCTATAAAATTCAAAAAATGAACAAGTGATACCAGTTGTTGAAAATTTATGCTAGGTAATATGGCAGTATAAAAAATTACATTCTCTAAAACAGTTTATAATTTCTTTGGGGAGACATAATATCCATATATGAAGCAAACTAGAGAACAACTTATTGTGGTATATATTGAAATACTAGATTATGGATATAGAATTAATATCCTATTGATTTAATTTATAAACCATTTTAACATATATTGCCTCATTTTGAATCCATGCTTCATTTGTATTATGCTATTTTATTGATTTTACAATTTAAAATTTTTATCATCTCTGAAATAACCAGGGATATTATACTTGATGGCATCTTGCAAATAAAATAGCAATATTTTCTGAGTAGTATAGACAATAATGGTGCATTTTTCATCATTTGAAATGCATCATTTCCATTTGGAGAAGAAAGTGAAGCTCAAAAAAAGTATTTTCCCAAGATAACCCAGCCAATAGATATTAAGACATAACTTGAACCTACGTCATTTCATTCTAGCACTTTTTAATCTAACAAGAAGTGCTTTCCGCCTCACGGTTTAACACCTACATTATTTCATATTGACAGCATTGAGAAATTCAAAAAACTATTGTTCAGATTAGCTTAATTCCAAATAGATATTTTTTCAGTCCCACTTAACTCATTTGTTAATTCATTTTTAAAGAGTTAAAAGGGTAAATACAGTATAGCTAATGAGGAAATAAAATGTTATTTTTTTTTCCTGTGACTATCTGAGTTGTGCTTCTCTCTTTTTTTTCAGCGTACAGGTCTTTTTTTTTGTTTTAGTAACATAAAACTTTGTCATAAGCAATTTAAATATTTTTTGCAGTATTTAGTTTTATGTTGTGTTTTTTTGTTTTATTTTGTTTTGCTGTACAAACTAGAATAGTCTATGTTTCAAGTTTTAAAATGTATATTTATACATTTTTTACATAATAGTTTCTATATTTATTTGCTATATACTTTTATATCTGTGGTTTGTCTTTTATTTTCATTATTGATATTTTCACTTTTATTATTGTTTGATCATTTCAGTTAATCAGGCTTCACTGTTTCTTCCAACCTGAGATTTGAGAATCTGGGTAAGGTACAACAGATTATAAAGTGGTGCAGTGTTAAGGATGTGTGAGATTACTTGGATTCACTTAAAGCAACTTTCACTACATTCATCAATAAACATTGAAAATTCTCCAAATGTTTCCAATATGAAACAAATAGCAGTCTGGATGCTTGATGGATGCTGCAATCTGATGTTCTTTTCTTCCTCTTTCAGCTACTCCGAAAGTAGCTGCTCCAAAAAAGCAGGCGTCTCTGAGTGGGCGCAGATTCAGGAATACTTTCAGGAAGTTTCTCACTGACATTAGTACTTTTTACTGGAAATTAGGGCAAGATGATAACCCATTTTGATTGATCCTAATGTATAAATTTCAAGTTTTTGCAAGTGCACAGCAATATATTCTTGTTATATAATACTTACAAACTCACTACTTTCATAATTTTATTTGACATTTTACTTCCACAGGCCTTGTTATGGTCTATTACAGAAGGATGCTGGGGAAGAGTTAATTATAGGCCTGTGCTTAAGAGAAGACTTTAAGTATAAACAAGCCAAAGATGTGTGGTCTATTTTGGGGTTTCTTGGGGCCTGATTACTCATCAGTACACCGAATATGCTATTTGTCCTTGTGATCCCCCAGGTAGCTCATGCTTTTATGATCTTTTCTTAATAGGTAAGAAATAATAGAAATTCTTCCTATCTTGGCACCTTGAGAATAGGACTTTGTATTTTTTTCTTTCTTTTAAATTTTAATTTTCTCTATCTATCTATCTATCTATCTATCTATCTATCTATCTATCCATCTATCATTTTCCAGTGCCACAGAACCTACATCTTGTCATCTCCTAATCACTAGTCTGAAAAATAAAGACCACTTTGACTTTTATTACAGTCACTTCCTTGCAAAATTATATGAAAAGAGGTAGATTATGGCTTCTTCTTATTGCCAAGTGATGTGTATCCCCAAAGAGTTCACTAACATTTCTCTGGAACTATAATCATTATGATACTGTGGAAGAGTCTGAAAACAAGCCTCATTTTAGAGCCACTTAATTTTAACTCACATAATATATATTTGACTTTACGTACTACGCAAATGTAGCAAGCAAGAAGGAGGGGATCTGGAGAAACAAGATGTACTGGTACCTTTTGTGTGTGAGGCATTATATTTACGGCATTTCTAATTTAGTGATCAACCAATAATTCACAAAAGAAAGTTGCTAAAATTAGGCATTTGGAAATTTAATGGAGTTTTTTTTCCTGACCCATCTGATAAGTGGCAGCTTTTGTTATTTTGATGCATTTTAGATTGAGATTGCCAAGAGAGTATTTTTAAGACACTATAGAAAGGAGACAGTTGAGGCATCTGGATTGCCCTGGGCATTACCCAAGCCTTTTCACTTGTCCTCTCTTTAATGAGAGTCATAATAGCCAACCCTAACTGCCTCAGTAGGAACCTTGCCAAGAACAGTAACAAAATTACAAAGTATTAACTTTGTACCTTTTTACAATTGAAATTCATTGCTGATGTTGAAATTCCTCTACTGTTTACTTCTGCAATGTGCTGAGAACTTGTTTTAGAAGACGGACTTAGTGGCTCCAGGATTCTTCAACCTGAGTTCTTGAACTCAGGTTGCATTGCCTTTGCGAATACCTATGGATGAGTGGACCAGAGGTTCCATACTCACTTTCTTGCTTTTGTTTATAGTTTAACTAACTAAGCATGTGTCCCTGAACACTTGTTCAGTGTCTCCCGCCTTACTTTTGTATTTTACATGAATGTAATCAGTCAGCATTTATTATTGTTTGTGTCTTGCTTGATATTATATTGTAAGATTCTTCCATATTGTCAGTCTTTTAAAATTCATACAGTCAGGTGAGTGCTTAGTAGTACCTCATAATTCTAATTAGCATTCCCCTGATTTATTTTGAATTTGAACAGTCTTTATTGAAAAGCTGTTGCTTAATAAAAGAAAGGAAAGAAAATAGGCAGAATGAAAAAAGGAAAATAAAGGGAATACAGAAAAAGAAAACATTTTTTTAAAATAACAAAGACATGTTTTTTTGTACATGGTAATTGATCATCTTTAGTTCGTTGTGGCTTTCCTCCATGGGTTCTCCACTCCGGGATTTAAGCTGGTAAAGAAGGCCCTTTCTGGACCTTGATAGTATCGTGCCAAATGAAAAGAAGACATGGCAGGTACACCCCATGGCTTAAAGCTTTGGTTTAGGTGGTACATGTCACTTTCACTCATATTTCATTGGTCAAAGCAATTTGCATGGTGAAGCCTTTTATCAACAGGGCATAGAAGAGTGTGAAAATTTTAAACAAAAATGCAATCTATCAAATCCTCTCTTGTGAGGTGCCAGTTCAAATCACTTTTTCATTTTTTTCTTTCATCAGTTTACCCATCAACCTCATGTGTTAGTCCTTTTACCTTGGTGTTGTTGATCTCCCTCTATTTTATTTATTTCTCTTTTATTAATTCCCTTGATATTTATTTATTATTATTATATATTACTTTTATTCTGATGTCTTGTGATGCATGCTTGTCTTATTGACAGCATTCTCTTTTTTTAATATGTACATTTAATGGTATACATTTCCCTCTAAATTAAGTTGTATACTACAAGTTCTAATTGTACTATTTTTTATTAACATTCATTTAAAGTAGTTCTTAAAAATTTACATAATATTTTAAAATACATTGAGATTTCTAATCATCTTTTTCTCATTCATTTCTACCTTAATTATGATCATAGAAATACTTCATGTGATTTTCATCTGTTCAACTTCATTGCCAATCATAGATAAGTCATGATAAATGTTCTCTATGTAGTAAAAGGCATATTGTATATAGCTAGTACTAAGGACAATGGCCTGCACATACTTAGTAGATCAATTTGCTAATCTTTTTGGTCTAGTCTGATACATCAATTAGTGTGGAAAAACTCAAATTGACTTCCCTAAGCCAATTCCCAAAATCAATGATACCATGTTGGGAGTTTGAAATAAGTTCTGGCGGCAAAGTTTATACCACAGAAATCATTAAAAACTAAAAATCAGGGATTTATATTTTTGAGGGCCTGTTATTAAACATTTGCCAGCACTCTATTGGCTATATCTCTATGTGTATGTATAAGTATACACACTACCAGTCTCTAAGAATGGGTTATGTTAAGACTTCTCACCAAGATTATGTATGTTTCTATTTATTCCTGAATGCTTTGTCAAGTTTTGTATTGTATATTTTGAAGCCCAATCATTCTAACCTAAGAATTGTTACATCTTATTGCTGAATTGAATATTTCCTAACAATGAAATGCCTCTGCTTACTTGTAGAGAAGTATTTTCCCTCATAGACTACTTTGAATTTAACAGCGATATCAGGGCTGTTTATATTAGTTTCTGAGGAATATATTTCTCAGTCTTTTGCTTTCCATCCTTCCGAATCCTTACGTTTAGCTATATAATTGATGGTTTTTTAAATCCAATCTGAGAGCCTTGTTTTATAAATGGAATACTTAGTTGATATACATTTAATATTGTTACTCACATGTTTTTGTTTAAATCTCTCATTTTATTAAGTGATTTCTCCTTGCTTCAACTGTGCTGTGTCTTGCCCTTTTTGGAAGTGATTATGTGCATTTTATTGTTTATTTTCCATTTTCTTTCAACTTACATTCTTTAAAATTTACTTTCAAGTGAATATATGTTAAAAACATAGTGAGAAGATACTGTGTATAGCTAAATTAATGTTAGCACAGAGAGATTTATAATATCTAGGAAACATTTAATTTTAAGCTAATAAAAAGGCAAAAAAAATCAATAAAATGAACATGATAATTCCCTAAAGAGATAAGGGAGGTGAGAAGAAAAAACAGCACAGAAGAAGAAAAGTCACTTAAAAAACAATAATTTAAAACCAAACATTTGAGTAATAATAGTAAATGTAAGTAAACAAATGTTCCATTTCTAAAACAAGATGATGATGTTAGAGTAAAATATGAAACTCACCGCAAAAACTCAATTATATTCTGTTTACAAAAGAACTCTTTACTGGTTTTTTGTTGTTGTTGTTGTTGTTTTAAGTCTGTGACTACTAACACCAATATCTGTAAGGCCCCTAAGTATTTTTATATGTTCTGTTGCTTCTCTGGGTTTTGTTAATTTGTCTCATTTATCTAAGTTCCCAGTTATTTTCATATACCTTGAGCTTGCAATATTACCTGTAGAAATATTGTAATACCTAGCATAATACTGTTCCTCTAAGGACTGCGTGCACTTGCTGCCAGTGGCGGGGGAAGTAGCGCTGAGCTGCATGGAAGGTGGGGTGAAGTCTTTAGCGGCAGTCCGTCCTTCCTTGTTCAGACTTAGGCCGACATTGCTGTCCTTTGATAGCTCAAACTAAATTAAGACAGTTCATCAAGGACTTTTAAAGAGTCCTTTGATTCCAGCCCTATAGTATCTTAAGCGTGCCGGTCTATTAAATTATCCCTGAGCGTCTCAGCTGCCTCTTTCTTCAATTTGCAGAGGCAATGGAGCTCCCATTTCATCGCTTACTTCTCTGGGCCTCTTTCTCCTTATTAGTTCTTACTAATTCTTCATCTGATGAGTTGTTGTTGTTGTTGTTGTTGTTGTTGTTTAATCTTACATGTGAGAATTTAAAAATACTTTTCTAGCAGAATAGTTGATGTGGTTTAAGTAGTCTACCATTATTGAAAAGTAAAATCCTTAATATCATGGGCATTTATGTCAATTGTTTCAAAACAAAATTATATAATTTTTCAATTTCTTTTTCTTTAAGCAAGTTGTTTCAGTGTTTATGTGTATTGAATTCCTTTCAAGAGTAGGAAAAGGAATTATCTCCATTTTACACATGAAATCTTTAAAACACAGGATCTGAGGCATAAAATGTTTGTTTACTGTATATATCACTAATATGGACAACTGGGGATAGAGTTTGAGTACTTCTTTCTAAAATTTTATTAATGCTCAGGACACATCAATGCTGTAAACTTTAAACAACACTAAGTAATTAGATTTTATATTTTTCCATGTTTATTACTATACTAGGGGCCCGGTGCACAAAAATTTGTGCACTTGGGGAGGAGGGAGTCCCTCAGCCTGGCCTGCCCCTCACAGTCTGGGACCCCTCAGTGGATGTCCTATGATGGCCCCAGTCTGCCAGGCGCCTTTTGTGTGTGTGTGTGTGTGTGTGTGACCACTGGGGACCTGCCCCCAGCCGCATCTGAGGCTCGGAGCAGTCCTCCTGTGTGTGTCTACCTGCCGGGGGCCTGCCCCCAGGCACACCGTGGAGGCTTGGAGCAGGCACCCCCTCTATGTTGATCTCTCAGACTCTTGCCATCCCCTGCATGTTGTTCTCTTTTGTGAGCTG
>PVJC01055216.1:0-10269 GCA_004026665.1 Murina feae
CTTCCTTTCTTTCTGTTTGGAAATGTCTCTTTTAATGATTATACTTTTGCATTAAGAGGAAAAAAATCCCCGTGCCATGTAACATTTCTTAGGAAATGCATAACTGTAGTATAGGCCTTCTAATTCTGACAAATTAGAATATTGATTTTGAGTTTGTTGCTGTAAATTTGCCAAATGAAAGGAAAGTTTAATGATAGTCCTTTCAAGTCACTTCTGATACATCTTGAGCAGAGTCTGTATTTAATAATAGTTTGCTAATTGCAAAGCACTACTAACTCAACACAGATGTAGAAAGTGAGAAGCTGAGAGGAGACCATGAAACTAAGAGAGTAGGATAAACGCTGCCACTGCATCATGCTCCCAAAGACAAACCTGAAACCATACGAGGTCTTAGTGCCTTTAGCACGTTTAAGCTCTCACTTCTCACTTGTCAGTATATAGACAGGAAAATCCTTACTGGTCTGAACGTGTTACACTGCAGCAAACTGAGAGCTGAAGGCATAAGGGGCCTCTGAAGACATTCCTTGCCCCAAGCCTGCTCATGTTCCAATGGAGTATGGACAAATGGGCTTCTAATGTAGGGAGCAAAATGACATGGAGGGAAATCGGTGTTGACGGGAGGCTCCTTGCATTTGTTATCATCTCACTTCTTCTGTGTGAATGTGAGAGTTCTGGCCCACCGTCAAAAAACAAGCAACATTTGAACCCTAGAAAAACCACCATTAGATATTAGTGTCCATCTGAGAAAGCCAGTAAGTGCACAGAAAGGAGAGGAAGGAAGCCAAATAATGAGAATGTGAGTGGGATTCTTTTTCTTTAAAAAAACAACATCAACAAAAACCTGCACAGCCCTGGCTGGTTTTGCTCAGTGGATAGAGTGTCAGCCTGTGGTGGACTGAAGGGTCCCAGATTCAATCCCGGCCAGGGGTTCATGCCCGAGTTGTGGGCTCAATCCCCAGTACGTGGTGTGCAAGAGACAGCCAATCAATGTTTCTCTCTCATCATTGATGTTTCTCTCTCCCCCTCTCCCTTCTTCTCTGAAATCAATAAAGAAATATATTTTTTAAATGAAAAAAGTAAAAAAAAAACACCACATAACTATCTTAAAAAATTGAAACAGTGATGCACTCATACAATAAATTCAGATAGTATTAGGTATATAAGGTAAAGTGCAACGTCTCTCTTATTACAACCCCTAGTTCTCCCAGGGGGATAAATGGTGACAGAAAGAGCCTTGACTTTGGATGGCGAACACCTAGTGGGACTCTTAGTTTATATTGTAATCATCAATGGCATCCCACTACTCTTGTTTCCACCTGAACCACACGTGGCTGAACTAGACCTGCTGGTGTGCGCCAGACTCCTGGGCCCTAAGCTCTGATGTCATCCTGCCTTGACAGAGTCAAAAACCTACAGAACCTGGAGCCCTTCTTGGCTGCTTGACATGACCTAAATATACATATTCTCTTCCTGTCTGACACTAAGGAAAAAGAACTGCTTTTGAAGACACTGATGAGAAATGGTTATAAATCCATGAAATAAAAATGCAGACATGTGTGTATCTTGAACACAAATACTACTAGAAACTAATACCTAATGAGCCCTTACTCTGCACCAGGTACAGAGCTGATATTTTACAGAATTGTGTTTAAACCATGCCATTGCCTTCTAAATGACACCTCATTCTATGGGTAGAAATCTTGGGAATTAGAGAGGTAAAGTAACTTGCTCAAGGTCACATAGTATCTGATTTCAGAGCCTAAATGAAGAGCTCTTTTTTAAAAAAATCAATTGATTTTTGCAACAAAACAAAATGCCAAACACTGGGGAAAAGATTAAAAAACAAAACAAAATACGTTAATCCCAATAGAGAGCACTATTCAGATTAAACTGGCCCAGCATAATTTCCTAACATGATAAAAGCAGGCCTGTGCCAACCACGGACTGCTTGAGGTAGCTTTGTCTCTGAGGAAGACAGCATAGTGAATCATATAACCTACTGTCAGGTTTATTTAAATCTCAGATCCAACCTAGAGACTTCACTTTAATAATCTTTTATTATTTTCCTGTGTATTCTTATGATGTCTTCCTTCTCTGTAAAGAATATTGCTCAGCATAACGAATTCAGTTAGTTCTAGGCTTCTTCATATCTGCATTTAATATTCAGAGTACTTTCTTCTCCTTGGCCCCTGATTTACCAAAATCTGGCATTGTGCTTAAAAAACAAACAAAAAACGATGACAGAGGGGAACATCTCTGAACCTGGAACGTGTCCATATCAGATTGTGGTCTGGTGAATATAAGCATAATACTTTGACAAGAGCCCACCTCCATTTATCTGTCTTACAGTCCACTTTAACTACCTTTTAGACTAACCTTGGCCCATGTACCAGTTCCGGCATATTGGCTACGGTTAGAATGCTACATACCTTCTAGGCAAGGGCCACAATAGGGACTTTGTTTCCTTGAAGGAAGCTGATGGTGCTTGTTAGAATTTATTACTACATGTCTGCTATCTCTTCCATCCCAAGCCAGTCGCCTGTTTTAACTTTGAAGATAACAATAACTGTCTTTAGTCAGAAAATTCAGGAATGTTTTGACCCAAAGATAATTTAGAAAGACTTGTGGAACCTGAAGCTAAATGTCAAATGTAATTAAATGTTACTGTGGTGTCTTCCCTTAAGAAGAGAGCTGCTGAGTTCCAGCCTGTGTTAAGAGCTATTTGGATTTACTATTTTGATTGTTTTTCACATTATGTAAGAAGCATGATATCAGGCAGCACAGAAATTGCCCCTGGGTGGTGGGGAGGTGTTACTTTTCAGGAAATAGCTATAGTATGTATTCAGTCTGACTTTGGACCTGGGTTTCTTAATACTTTCTCTTGTATTCTCTCTCGACATGGGTGGGACCCTGGAGGATAGCAGGTTAAGGTATGTGTAACCTTTCTAAAGAAATTCGCTTTGAAAATAGTAAGTAAACTTTTTAAAAAAGTCCTTCCTAACATTATTAAAAGGGAACATTTCAGTAAGATGTTGTTAACATAAATGCTAAGGATTAAGAAAAACACAAATTACATCTCTCCATTGGAGGATAAAGTGAGGCCTTTGGTCCAGTGACACTTCCCTCTGGAGATCAGACTCTTAGTTAGTTAGATAGTTAGTTAGTTAGTTAGTTAGTTAGTTAGTTAGTTATTGTTTTATTGCATAAACTATTACAAAGATTAGTACATATCTTTCTTCTTTTTTTTCCTTGACCTTTCCCCGGACATAAACCCAAATGAGGACCAGAGTAAGCCTTGTAATAGGAATACTAAATCTACAAAGGAATAGTGGGAGAAAGTAGGAATGTTCTATAATCCTTGTTTTTGACCTCTAGCAACACATCCCAAAGACCTTATGAGTTTCTGGAAAGGTGCATTTTCCTCATACTTCCTTATTTTTCTCTCTCAATCCTGAAATACTCTCTGGGCAATCAATTTTAGAGGTTTTTCAAGGAAAGCGAAACTTGGCTTGTCTGCCTGTTAACTACTGCAAAGTGTGAAGATTCCTGCTGTTCACTGTTACTGCTAAAGGTAATAAGGAAACACCTATTATTGTCATTATCCTGAAGAAAGAAGTTCCGAGATTGGATTAAGTGAGGTTGCTGTGCCCTTGAGAAAGGCAGGTTTGAGGCAGTGATGAAGGTATGGCAGGGAATGAATACTCTCATCAGATTAGCCCTCCTTTTTTTTTTCTTTTTTTTTTTCTCTTTTCTATAGGAGGAAAATGTGGAAAGAAGAGCTCTGATCTGTTTGGGGAAAAAGTATCACAACCTATTAGTTAGAACCAATGAAACTGAGACAGCTTCAGGGACTCCATTAAGTGTGTGGTGTTTAGGCAGACTGTGTCCCTAGGTAAGGTGTGCTGTTGAGGAGAAGCACAATGAAATAATTGGGCTTGAGAAATCAACTGGGCTTCAGTTGCCTCATGTCTCCTTGTGGGGAATAGGGAAGGAGATAACATTTTTCTTCCTCTCCCCAGCATACCGCCCTTCTTTCTTTTAGCATAAAAGCCATACTGAATAAAGTAGAGGAGAATTTTTTGCTGAGTCCATGGACTGCCAATAGATTGTGAATAATAAAAACAATGGATATAATTAAATTTAATGTGGCACAGGCAGGATTCAGAGCGTGTCACCTTGGAACCATTTCATGCTATGTTATTCTCTAGGCATCTGGATATTTGGCTGCAGCAGCTAAATGAAAATCATCCAGATTTGATCAGTAATGGCAGCATCTACAGGGACATGTATTAATGTCTTGATGTCTCTGGAATTAGGCTCTTAAATAAAACATCATTCTCATGCATTTATTTTCGTTTTAAACGAATAAATTGAAACGAGCAAACAGTGAGAACTGGACTGACTTTTCCCATCAGGACATACTGATAGACAAGCTTTCGGTGTACTTGAGGGGGCATGCTCATGAGTTTAGGTACTACTAGTGCTCACCTGCCTGTCTGTCTTTTGAAGTCAGAACAGTTACAGTAATATTAAGTCCAAGGCTCAGATAGTCATCATTGTTCTCTGAAGAAAAATGGTTTAAGGAGCTGGCTTCTTGTCCTAACCAGTTTGGCTCAATGGATAGAGCGTTGGCCTGCAGACTGAAAGGTCCCAAGTTCGATTCTGGTCAAGGGCATGTACCTTGGTTGTGGGCACATCCCCAGTAGGAGGTGTGCAAGAAGCAGCTGATCAATGTTTCTCTCTCATCGACGTTTCTAACTCCCTACCCCTCTTTCTTCTTCTCTGTAAAAACTCAATAAAATATATTTTAAAAAAAGAAGAAGAAGATGGCTTCTTGCCCTGACTGGTTTGGCTCAGTGGATAGAGCGTCAGTCTGTGGACTGAAGGGTCTCAGGTTCGATTCCATTCAAGGGCATGTACCTTGGTTTGTGGGCACATCCCCAGTAGAGGGTGTGCAGGAGGCAGCTGATCAATGTTGTTTCTCTCTCATTAATGTTTCTAACTCTCTATCGCTCTCCCTTCCTGTCTGTAAAAAATCAATAAAATACATATTTTTTAAAAAGAGCTACTTTCTTTAGACTCAGCATACATAATGATAGTTATGGCTAATAACAAGAATAAATAGAAATGTATAGCATTATTCCTGCTAGTTAAATACTTTTTCTTGTGCCAGACTCTAAACTAGGTACTTTATGTTTCTGTGTATACATGCACATACTCTCTTAATGCACATTTGCCATATGTGAAAAAAGCCCTGCCTTTGGAGCCAGAAATAGTTATTTCCATCTGCTACCTATTATTTGTTCTTGAGCAACAAATGTACCTCTTTTAGCATGTTTTCTCCAAAAACTGAGGGAACTAGACTAAATAATTGCTGAAATTCTTTCTACTTATAATTCTTTGTCTTCCTACACACACATATACATTCTTTTTATTTCTAAAATAACCGTACAGTGATAGTTTGAGGATATGTATATGCATATACATGTATATCCACACATCTACACATTTTAAAATAACACCAATTATTTTCCCATCATTTAAGTTTGTATGTTCCTTACAGTTTATCCAATTTGATGCAACTTGGTGGCACCCAGACCCCAAGGAAGTATATGTTGCTGTTTGAATAAATAAAAATGCTTTCTCCTGGTTTGTATTTTCAGAATTGTAAGTGATATGATTGGATATCGGTAAGGGAACACTACTACATTCAGTATTTTAAACCTGTCCTCATTACTGTATTCCCACGTTGTTAACACCAGGTTGCTTGCCCAGATGTTCGTTGTGGAACTGCAGGCTGGAACAAAGTGGTCTGTTCCCTCCAGGAGCTCATTTTCTTTAAATTTTATGAAAAATTTGAATAAGTAATGGAGTCAGCATTTACCATACTAATAATCCATTTTTGCATTATTCATCTTTGGTCAACACACACACACACACAAAGAGAGAGAGTGTGTGTACGTGTGCACATGTTTCCTCAGAAGTTATGGGGTGCTCTGTGACTCAATAAATTGAGACCCTGTAGAGCAGGATGTTGTAGCTGGATATGAAAAGGTAAGTTTAGAGGTTTTAGTCACCTTAGGATTCCTTTTGGTTAATTGCCTCCCACTCCCCCCACACATACACACACATGCTATAATGTATACTCTTTTTTAAAAAATACATGTTATTGAGTTTTACAGAGAGGAAAGGAGAGGGATAGAGAGTTCGAAACATCGATGATAGAGAAACATCGACCAGCTGCCTCTTGCACACCTCCTACTGGGGATGCGCCTGCAACCAAGGTACATGCCCTTGACCGGAATTGAACCTGCGAGCCTTGAGTCTGCAGGCCGACACTCTATCCACTGAGCAACACCGGTCAGGGCTGTAATGTATACTCTTGAAACGTAGGGACCTTCTATTTATCATTGTATTTATAGAGCCTGTCACAAGCTCTCATAACTAATAAACATTGAATAGATATATGAGATTTCCCAGATCTTAGATTAAATACTATCCTCATGGTCTGTGGGAATGAAACATCCACATTTGTAACATAGTAATGATATTCCATATCTGCCACCTAGGGGTTTACTTTTTATTTTAGATATTCTACACTTATAGAAATCAAGACTAATTCTTTAACATTTTAACTTTGTCTATGTAGTAAATTAAACAGATTATTTGAGTTTGGTGGCTGTGCCCATCACCTTGGTTTCAACACTGTATTCCCAGTAGGTAACCTAATAAAGATCTGTGTGTGTATGTAGGTGTGTGTAACCTAATAAATATCTACCTTTTTGTGTCTATATATGTTTTATTTTTATCACATCAAACTCAGATTTCCTCTGGGTGTTAATCATGTCTGTGACTGGTTGTCTTTGTAATGATATAATGTCTGTGGCCTCTGCTAATCCATAAACTCTATGAAGTCAGGTACAATGTCAGTGTGGTAGGTTCTAGAATTCCCTGGTCTAGCATGGGCTTGGCACATAGTAGAGATTCAGCATTGACAACCACCATCTACTAGTAAAACCATGTGATTTCTGATATGCACTCTCAGCATCCACATTCAGTAAATTGGTGGGATATCTTTTGGGTGCCAGGTGGCACAGAAAGCTGAATGAGTCACAGTTCATTCCTGATTGGGGCTCATGATTTGATGGGCAAGAAAGGTGTATACAAAAATGTGTATACCCTCAAACCAAGACACTTTGGTTCATGTTTCTCTAGCTCATAAGATTTTGAGTTTGTAGATCAAGGAATTAGCCATCTTTAAAAGCTTTGTAAACCATAGAAGCGGTGTGATGTAGAAACATTAGGCATGATAGTAGCATATCTGAGGCAGAGTGAACTCAACCATAAATAATTACAATCACTAATACTAACATTTATTCACCACTATTATGGAATGAAGCATTATCCTAATCACTCTGCTTACATTGTCTCCTTTAATCCTCTTAGTAATCCCATCAGGTAGGCACTGTTGTTAGCATCTTGACAATTTAGGAAATTTGGTTAGGATTTGAACTCAGGCCTTTGACTAGTGCTCATGGTCACTACAGAGAGGTACAGGCACAATAGAATAAGCTTTAAAAGGAGCAAAATGTTAATTCGTGCTCGCTATCTAAGGAAAGACTTTCTAGAAGACATAGGCCTCTTGAACTGGATATGTGCAAGAGTCAGAGAATTCTAAAATATTAGATTCAGAACAATAAAATTTAAAGGCCATCTGTTCCCAGCCCTTAATTTGCGGGGGAGAAAATGGTTCTGTGAGGTTAAGTAACTTGCTGTAGGACATATGGCTAATTAATTGGCATTAGAGCTATTTCCTATCTTCTCTATCCATGTTATTTTCCTCCTATTATGCACATTAGCTCATGTTATGTCTGATTTTTATGACTGCATTCTAATATGATCTCCTAAAATATTTTGCTGATTGGAAATGGAGACTGTCTAGCATATCTGTGTATGATAAGTCAAACCAGGAAAGGGTCAGGCAGGCATGGAGGAGAGAGATACTCAGAGATATGTAGAGGGAGATAGAGATCGGTAGATATCTATCTATCTATACGTTTTTTCTAGTATTTTATTGTATTCTTGCCTCTGTTTTCTTCCATAAGTACAGATAGTCAATTGGGAGTTGAGAGAAAAAATACAAATGAAACATTAATAAGAAAAAAACTAGTTTAACATTCTATATGGTCCAGGATAACGTCCCACAGTGATTTCTTAGCCTGCTAAGTAAGTAACCTGGAATATTTCTAGTTCCCACTAATGCTTATTAGCCTTTGCTCTATCTGCCACTTACCCACTCACAAGGACATCATGATAGTAAAGTGAGATAATCTATGTGAATGTACATATATGATAGAACTGCAAGATACTGGCCGGCTTGTCTCTTCCCTAAACTTTTCCTTCCCTCAAAACATATTACCGTCATGTAGTGTTGATGTTGCTTAGTTATTTCATTAGCCAAATTGTTGGGCCATGTTTCCACACTGCTAAACAATCAATTTGAGACTTGTGTAAATAAATACGCATTGAAAAACATTTATCTTGCTCTGAGTACTCCCTGTTAATCCTCTTCTTGTGTGGCATTCTGTAACTGGGGATTGAGGTGGGTTCTTTTCCTTTTTTTTCTTTTTCTTTTTCTTTTTTTTTTTTTAGCAATTTAAAATATAAAATGGAACCTTTTCAGTACAGTCTGAATCAGCACATATTCACATCACTTGGGTGTAAGCTTTTTATAGACTAGCTAGAAGATTACAGTAATTAGCCTATGCATTTTCTCATTAAAAAGTCATTAGTGGAGGCTTTGTTCTTTTAAGATCTCCCAAATAAGGTTTATTGCATTGCATTCTATCATTAACAGTCTATTAGGAGCCAGATGTCTTATATATAGGTGTGCAGAAGCAAGGATTGCTTTGGACTGTCATAGGTAAGTCTGAATGTTTAGTTGGGGTAGGGTCCTGCTCTGTGTGCTACCAGTACTAGTGCCAGTCCTTTCTCACAGTTTGCTGGCGATGCCACACTCCTTCAGGTATTTGGGCGTCTAACAAATCTAGACCTATCTGAAAGAATAAGAGTGCGTTCACCTGCACTAGTATGTTTCCCTTATCTTAGTAAGCTTGTGGATGATTCAGAAATTCAATAAAGAATACGAAGAAAATCACTTAATTTTTCTACTATAATCATATGAGTAGTATACAGGGATAAGAATACAAGCTTTAAAATCAGACCACCATGGGTTCAAATCCTAGCTTCACCAGTTACTTGTGTAACTTTGACCATGATTATACTTATTCTTTATAAACCTCAGTTGTCTCAAGTGTAATCTGGAAATAACAATGGTACTTACCTTATAGGAGTGGTTGAGAATTCAATGTAAAGCATTTGGCACTATTGGATGAAATATGTGATTTATTAATACACTAGAGGCCTGGTACATGAAATTTGTGCATGGGGGGTCCCTCAGCCTGGCCTGCACCCTTTCCAATCTAGGACCCCTTGGGATTTCCACTGCCTCTTGCAATCCGGGACCACTGGCTCCTAACTGCTCACCTGTCTGCCTGCCTGATTGCCCCAATCCCTCTGCCTGCCTACCTGATTGCCCCTAACCACCTCTGCCTGCCTGATCACCCCTAACAACCTCTGCCTGTCTGATCACCCTAACCACCTCTGCCTGCTTGCCTGATTGCTCCTAACTGCTCCCCTACAGGCCTGATCATCCCTAATTGTTCCCCTACTGGCGTAATCACCCCTAACAGCGTCTGCCTTGCTCTGCACCCAGGACCCAGGATTCCCTTCTCCAGCTGGCCACAGCCACATGGAATTGTGGGAGGGCAGCTTTGCCTGGGCCACAGCCACAGGTGCCTGGGACCAAAGGGCAGGCAGCTTGTCCTTCTCCCAGGCTGCCATCTGGCTGGCTCCATTCCTCTCTTGCGAGCTCATTTGTGCCTGGTTGGTCCCCATTCCTCTCTCCCCCAGTGTTGAGTGTATGACCATTTGCATATTAGCTCTTTTATTATATAGAATTATCTAAACTAATAAAAGGGAAATAGTAAAATTAACCGTTTCTTCGGGACGGGGTAAGCCACGCCCACTAGCCAATCAGAGGGACTGTATGCAAAATAGTCCAATCAAGATGGCGGAGGTGGGAGCCGGCAAGAAGCCACAGACTGCGGCCTCTGCCGCAAATAGAGGTGGCAGCCGAGGGAGGGAGCAGTCAGTCAGCCCGGGGGCTTCGATGGGCCTGGATGGGTCCCAGGGAACACATGCACGGAG
>PVJC01055217.1:0-10265 GCA_004026665.1 Murina feae
TGTCATTGATAGACAACTTTCCTTTTTGTCTTACTCATTAAGGTATCAGTCAACATATATTAGAATTACTCTCGGAAAGCCAGTTGCTCAACATCTATCAGCCCATCGCTGCATCTACTCATTGTGTCAGATCAGGTGTCTCCCCTGCCTGCCCCCTGGTGGAAATCTTCAGTCTGTATTTCACATTTACTCACAAACTCAGTACTATGGGTGCAACATGGCATCCAAAATTTCCCTCTTATTAGGCTCTGATTCTGAGCCTCACAGTGTTCCTTACAGGCTAGGCTCAGAGACCAGCATACCTCAAACTCGAGATCTGCACTGCTTCTGGGCACCGCAACCTCTCCCATCCAAAGTAGCTTAACGGTCAGAATGGCTATCATCAACAAATCAACAAACAACAAGTGCTGAGAGGATGCGGAGAAAAAGGAACCCTCCTGCACTGCTGGTGGGAATGCAGACTGGTGCAGCCACTGTGGAGGACAGTATGGAGTTTCCTCAAAAAATTAAAAATGGAACTCCCATTTGACCCAGTGATCCCACTTCTGGGAATATATCCCAAGAAACCAGAAACACCAGTCAGAAAGGATATATGCACCCCTATGTTCATAGCATAATTTACCATAGCTAAGATTTGGAAACAGCCTAAGTGCCCATCAGCAGATGAATGGATTAGAAAACTGTGGTACATCTACACAATGCAATATTATGCTGCTGTAAAAAGGAAGGAGTTCTTAGCATTTGCAGCAGCATGGATGGAACTGGAGAACATTATGCTAAGTGAAATAAGCCAGTCAATGAAAAAAATACCACATGATCTCACTCATTTATGGATAATAAAGACCATTATAAATCAATAAACATAAACAGAAGCAGAACAGCATTGAACAGACTGTCAAACTACAGCTGGAAGGCTCCGGAGGGTTGCGGGGGAGTTAAGAGATCAACTGAAGGACTTGTATGCATGCATACAAGCATAATCAATGGACATAAGACACTGGGGGGTAGGGGAGGAGAGGGGAACGTCAAGGGGAAAAAATGGAGACTTATTTAACACTCTTTGTAATACTTTAAGCAATAAAAAATTTTTTTTAAAACACACACACAAAAAAACAAAGTTACTTATTGCTGCTGCCTTTAGAAGGCACTTCATATCAATACTGCTCTACTCAAACAGGGAGAACTCCTTTTCCCCAAATTTGTACCTAATCAACTAGTAATTGAGTGACATCATAAATGTTGTATGAAATTGACTCTTCTGGTTTTGTTGTGAATTTTTACTTTCACATCACAAGTCCATGAGAGACTGCTTTAGAGAAACTCTTCATATCCTACTTTACTACCTTCTTTATGTTTTTCTAGCAGATATCACTAGCTAACACATTGTATGTTTAACTTTTCACCAGACTTATTAGATATATTTATGGAATGCATGCTTCAAGAGACCAAAGATTTTTGTCTGTTCTTTGCTGTGTCCCCAGCACCTAGAAGAGCACCAGAGGTGTGGCAGACATTCACATGAATGAGTGAATGAATGAAGACAAAGTGACAGGCATTATACTTGATAGTCAGTATCATGTTGGCTCTTTGATGCTGGGAACATTATTTCTGGGTTAAACTTGCTCTACATTCTCTTTACTTAGAATAAGTTACTTTCCTGGAGATTTGTAAATCATTTACACCTTACAAGTCTTCTATGACTAAATTATTTTCCTGGGTGGGTACTGCTTAGATTCCCCTCCTACACTATCCCCCAAAGCTATGTAACTGAGTGCGAAAGTGATGCTCTTTCATGTCTGAACAGTTAGGTCTCTTTTGTGCAAGTGAAACAGCTGCATACATTATTGTTTATTGATCAGGCCAGAGTACATCATTATGTGATAAAAAAAAAAAAAGGTAAGGTGGGGCTGCCAGTCCAGGGCCTTGAATGATTAGGAAAGTAGGAAATTGTTAGCAAAGAGGGTGAGGGCTCAGATTGGTGAAAAGTCTGGTTTGAAATCTAATCTTTTGTTTGACCTCAGTAGGGCCAGGTAAGAAAAGCTTCTGGTTTTGTTTTGTTTTACTAGCAGTATTTTCTGCCCCCAAGGAGAAACATTTTTGCTACCAGACAAGATGGGCAAAGGCTGTGGTGTTAGAAGGTTTGGCAGGTTTCTATGGCCTCACTCTCAAACTGTACAAACAGCCCATGAAACATAGACTTTCCTCCCAGAGGCAAGAAATGACAATCCTTGTGGGTGAAATATATCACCTGAAATTTTTACTGATCAGATTATCTTCTCAATAGAGCTCTATTTTCACACTTAGTGACCTGATGCGAAAGACTTTCACATCTTTCTGGTTTATTGCTTTAGGTGAACATGGATATTGGGATAACAGTAATTACTAAAACTGAGAAAAAACAGGGGAAAGAAAATAGCCTTTGTTTTCTAGCTACTTTTAAGGGGCAAGAGTATTTAAAACTAAAAGGAGAAATATACTTTATTTTGTATTAAATTTATTGGGGTGGCATTGATTTAAATTATATAGGTTTCAGAGGTATAATTCTATAATACATCATCTGTACATTGTATTGTGTTCACCATCCAAGTCAAGTCTCTTTTCATCACCATTTATGAGAAATATACTTTCAATGTATACATATTTTTAAAAGAATTCATTTGCATCTATTTTTTTTAAGGGATCACGGAGGGAGGAGATAGGATGGACTAACTACTAATAATTATGGGCAAAAACAACAAACAAACCAAAAGAAAAGAGGGCAGTATTCTTGGAGCTACAAGATATATGTTCAAACCTTGGACCTCGCATTTGCTAGTTGTTTTTTTGTGTGTGTTTTTTTAATCCTAGTTAAGCCATTTAATGCATCATTCTCATTATTCTAATGGTACAAATGGTTCTTGAGAGCTTATTATATACCAGTCACTATCTTCATAATTTTATGAAGTATGGGAAGAGTAAGTTTAAAATTATGAAAATAGTGCTGGAAATACAGGGATGAATAAGGCCAACTGACCTTTTCCTCAGAGTTTACAATTGGTGCTTATCCTTTATTAACTCTAAAATGGGGGAAATAATAATTGCTTTCCATAGTGTTTCGTTAGCATCAAGTGAAAATACCTTAAGTGAAAGCAGTTTGTAAATCATATATGTGAGAGAGTATTATTATACTTCTCTTTGGCCAAACTCAAAATAAGAGGAACTCAGCCAACCTCACATTTATTAAAATTAAAATAAAATTATTAACTTCAAATGCCATCGTACAATTGCCTCTGTAGAAGGAAATACCTCCTTTAAAATAACCTGTACAGGTTTTGTGCACCTCCTATTATGATCACTTGACAATGTGGTTTGTTTTGAAATTTCTCCTATGCATTTCATTTCCAAGTAGGAATTAAATTTCCTTCCTTAAATTATAGGGTGCCAGAATAAAGGTTTGATGCATCGGGCGAGAATCACAAAATCTAACTCATTCTCTTCCAGTATGAGTGAACCACAGACAAAAACAAAACAAAACAAAATAACAACAACAACAAAAACACACACAGAACAACAACTCTGTAATTTAGTTAATCCTCAGACTTAAGGTATTTTTTATTATACAACACAAAAAAGAAATTCATTCTTAAAGTTAACTTTTAAAAATATTGAATTCAAATAACTAATCTGCTCACTCAGAGAATGAATTTAATATAAAACCAAACAGAATCATAGCCCTCTATTTCCTCTTATTCTCATTTGTACACTGTACCTCTTTAAATAAAATTATAGAACCAACGTGTTCACAGTTCAAGCCATCTTGACAAGTTCAGCTCTGCTAAATATTTTATAATTATTCAAAAATTAAGTATTACTTGAAGTGAATACTTCTTGTATAGCAAGTGTTACTTGTTGACAAGTATATTAGTGTTTTAAACAGCGGTAATAGCAATTTTTTTTAAATTTATCTTTATTGTTCAGATTATTACAGTTGTTCCTCTTTTTTCCCCCCATAGCTCCCCTCCTCCCAGTTCCCATCCCACCCTCTGTCCCCATCCCCTCCCCCACTGTCCTCATCCATAGGTGTACGATCATTGTCCATTCTCTTCCCGCACCCCCAACATCCTTTACCCTGAAAATTGTCAGTCCACTCCCTTTCTATGCCTCTGATTCTATTCTATTCACCAGTTTATTCTGTTCATCAGATTTCTTATTCACTTGATTTTTAGGTCCCCTTTTGGTAGATATGCATTTGTTGTTCATAATTTTTATCTTTACTTTTTCTTCATCTTCTTCTCAAAGGATACCTTTCAGCATTTCATATAATACTGGTTGGGTGGTGATAAACTCCTTTAGCTTTTTTTTTGTCTGTGAAGCTCTTTATCCGGCCTTCAAATATGAATGATAGCCTTGCTGGGTAAAGTAATTTTGGCTGTAGGTTCTTGCTGTTCATCACCTTGAATATTTCTTGCCACTTCCTTCTGGCCTGCAGAATTTCTTTTGAGAAATCAGCTGATAGTTGTATGGGTTGCCCCTTATAGGTAACTAACTGCTTTTCTCTTGTAGCTTTTAAGATTCTCTCCTTGTCTTTTGCTCTTGGCATTTTAATAATGATGTGTCTTGGTGTGGTCCTTCTTAGGCTCCTTTTGTTTGGAGTTCTCTGCACTTCCTGGACTTGAAAGTCCATTTCTTTCACCAGGTGGGGGAAGTTTTCTGTCATTATTTCTTCAAATAGGTTTTCAATATCTTGCTCTTTCTCTTCTTCTGGTACCGCTATAATTCTGATGTTGGTATGCTTGAAGTTGTCCCAGAGACTCCTTACACTATCTTCATACTTTTTGATTTTTCGTTTGTTTGTTTGTTTGTTTGTTTGGGCTTTTTTGGCTGGGTGGCTTTTGCTGCTTCATATTTCATATCTTTGACTTGATTCTTGCGATCCTCTCGTCTGCTGTTGGATCTCTGTATATTATTCTTTATTTCAGTCAGTGTATGCTTAATTTCTAGCTGGTTCTTTTTCATATGCTCGAGGGTCTCACTAAATTTATCGGCAGTCTCTAGAAACTTCTTGAAAAACCTAATAACCGTGGTTTTGAACTCTATATTCAGTCGTTTGCGTTCCTCCATTTCTGTCTTTTGTGATCTGTTTCTTAGTCTCCACATTTTGGCTTTCTATGCTAGGTGTCCTATATAGGGCCCAGTGATTCAGCCTCCCGAATCACCTGGGGTGGACACTCTTGTTGTACGCCTTTGAAAGCTGAGTGCACAGTCTTGTTGTAGTTATCACTAGGAGGTATCACTGGGGGGAAATGACCTGCAGGCCTTTCTCCTCATTGTTTGGAGTTTGAATCTATTGGATTCTGTCTCAGCTGCAGACCCTTAGGTTATGCTGCAGGCAGGCAGGCGAACAGCTTGGGCGGGGTTGTAGGTGGGGTGGGGCGGGGTCTCAGAATCACTGGGGGTGGAACGACTCACAATGGCATCCCCTTTGCGGATGCCGCAGTTTCTACCGGGTTTGGCTTCTCCAAGCCCTGGGGTCTGCGCATGGTTCTCAGTCCCGGAATCTCCACATAAGTGATAGCTGCAAATAGCACTGCCAGAACGCCACTGGTCTTCCGCCGCCCTGTTGCCCTACAGCCTGCATCGCATTCAGTGCGTCCCGGGGTTTATAATCTTCCAAGTCGCGGACCTGATCGCCCCTGCCGCTCCCTTTCACCCGCCCTGCCGCGCGCCACGCTGCCGCCTCTGTTTCGCGTCCGTACCTTGGGCGCCAGGAGCTTCTGTTCAGTCTCAGAGCACTCCTCTTGCCTTCTAGATGTAATGGTCCCCTCCCTTGGTTCTGGAGAATGGCCGTTTATCTGTATGGTTGTATTTCTATAATGTAGGTGTGGAGGCTGTGCATCTAGGTATATACCTCATGCCGCCATCTTGGTTCTCCAATAGCAATTTTTAACAATTTTTTATCCATAGGCCTTCTATAAAAATTTCCACTAACCTTTAAAAACAATGGATACCAATATAGACCTCATAAGACAATAAAATAGAAAAACACAGCATCTTTTTTTTCTATAAACTGAAATATGTGGAATATGTGTGCAATCTTCATCGATAAATCAGTATGAGTATGCATTTCTCTGTTGTGCTTTACTTAAATCTACCGCCAAGCGAGCATAGATGAACTACTAATCATTACAATGAAGATAAAATGTATACGAGTGTAATAGTACACACATACAAATATATCATTGTATTAGGATATAGGAGTAAACTGACTTATTCTTAAACTCACAAGGTTAAAGAGTTACAGATTCTAGAAATATAAGAGAGTTTTTCTGCAGTAAATTACTACAGACAATTGGACATTGGTTCATGAAAGCGTGAAGAATGAACAGATCACGAAGTTTGGTTTCTGCAGTGGTTAAGCCCAGGCAATTCCATTGTTGCCTTTATAAGGCAAATGTATTTTAAAATCAATTTGTAATGTGACAGAAAGCCAGCAAAATGGTTTTAGCAGTGGTATGATATACTGTGATAGTTTAGTTCTAAGCAAACATGAATCAAGACCTCCATATCCTGTCAAGGCAACAAAGACTCCAACTTTGCTAAGAGAATAATATGAATTACAGACAATGCACTTCATAAAAAAAAAGAAAAGAAAAAAAAAACTTTAGTGAAAAATAGCACCATGTTTTTTCAAAGAGAGGTACCATTATATCCCATGGAGATCATACTGCAACCTCTATATCTTTTACTGGCCTCCGATTTTATCCTCTTCTTCATGTACCATGTAGTACAAAATGTTTATTTACTAAAATACCTAGAATAAATTTTGAATAAAAATATAGTACTCTATTTTACAAGGTTTAGTATGGTTTTTAGTATAGTAAAAGTTAAAAATGTTCATGCTTGTGAAAAATCAATATTTTAACCCATTAAATGAAGTATGGGAAGAGTAAGTTTAAAATTATGCATTTGTTGTTAAAGCAATAAACCTTTTTGTTTGCTTACCAACATGATTTTAGAGGGATAACAGCGCCTTTTGACAATATATTAGCAATATTCTGCATAAACAAAAAATATCATGAAACAAGTTATGAGTTTATAATCCCATCCATGAAACACATTTTACTTAATAACTATTTAAATGAAGTGCAATAAAACTCTGTATAAAGCATGTTTTTTGTAGAAAATAATCATTTCACATTTTTTAATCCTCACTTGAGGATATGTTTTTATTGGTTTTTAGGGAGAGAGGAAGGAATAGAGAAACACAGATCAGTTGCCTACTGTATGAGCCCTCACAGGGGATTGAACCCTTAACCCAGATATGCGCCTTGATCCAGAATCAAATCTACAACCATTAGGTGTCCAGGACAATGCTCCAACTAACTGAGCCACACAGCCAGGGCACCATTTCACATATTATATCTTCAGATACATCAGTGGCTAAAATGTCTTTAGAATAATCTATTAAGGTCGATTGTAGTGTATCTGCAAAAGATAATTTGCAAATATATGTAGCCCCTAATCAAACACCTAAAATTTATGCCTAAAACTCACTTCTACTATACATCTATACTAGAATTAGGGATGATCAAAAGATCAAGGGGCGAATTACCTATAGTTAATTAGGATGTACCGGGAGGGTAAGTACCAGTATTTCTTTTTATTTCTTTTTTTTTTAATATTTTTTTATTGATTTCAGAGAGGAAAGGAGAGGGAGAGAGAGAGAGAAACATCAATGATGAGAATCATTGATGACTGCCTCCTGCATGCCCCACACATGTGCCCTGAATGGGAATTGAACTATGACCTCCTGGTTCATAGGACGATGCTCAACCACTGAGCCATGCCGGCAAGGCTGAGCATTTCTTAGTTTTCACTTGCACATGGTCATGGCTGAATCATAATGAACAAGGCAGTTCAGTCACATCCATTTTTCAAAACTACTCAAGCTGGGAAGAGAATGGAAATTTATTTTGTGGTGATATTCTCTGTTACTTGGAATTAACAAAAAATACATTGAATGGAGAGAGAATGGAAGTGAAGAATCCAGAATAAAAGGGAAGATTATGAAAGAGATGTTTCCACACACTGAAAAATAGCAATACAAGAATGTCCTCCTCAGATGTTGCATGTTGCACCTGTTGATTTGTTAGAACTTGATTTTCATGTTTAAAAAAATTTCTATGGAGGTCAGAAAAATACTTAGAATAGTCTCTAAAACATACCCATTTTGCAGGTGATAAATAAAGCAATTCAAACACATAATCCCTGACTTCAAGGACCTCCAAAGAGAAAGTATTCAGGAAGAGGGAAACGTATCTAAAGAATGGAAACATTTAGAAGGCAGAAGAAAGATGGTTAACTGGGAAAAAAAAAAAAAAGGCATAGAGGGGGTATTACTTAAGCTTAAAAACCTTATTTTGAAGAAGAGTTTGGGATTCTAAATGAATAAGGTGGGTACAGGGATTCTAAATGAAGAGAAAGAAAAATATCACTGATCATACTCTTCTTTTTAAGACTCCTCCTGTGCTAGGAGATCTTGGTCAAGGGTTGAGAACTGCGGGAAAGCCATACAATTTGAATATCCCATCCCCCAAAGAGGATGGCATTCCAGAACAGGCATAATTACCTCTGTCCCAAAGGTGGCTGTTCTTTCATCTTTTGCAGAATATTGAGACTGAAATGGCTCAAGCTCATTCCTCTTTTAGTTGTTCCCCAGAAGGTTCTAATGATCTGACACTATTTGGTCCTGGAGAGAGTCCACTTAAAGTAGATCTTCTTAACCCTGGGGCCCAAATGTCATAATATTTTCTAAAGAATGAGAATGAAAATAAAAGAGGAGTAGAAGGAAGAAGAGAATGATGAAAAAGATTTGATGGGTATTTAACTTGAAAATTGAAATTAAATTGTGAAAATAAATGATCATACTTAACATTTAGGTTATAATCATGTGTTCATTTTTAGAATGAACAAAAGATTGTTAGTGAACCCCAATACTTGAGTCTGTCTTTCTGGGCACACTGGTCAAAAGAGATGCATGAGCTCGCCTTGCAGTCTAGAAGGGAAGTTTACTAGGATAGGATGATTCAGAATTCGCCAGTCCGGAATGTAGGCAAGCTCACGTTCTAAATACCCTCCTCCCCAGTGGTGTGTAAGCTACAGATTCTATAGGGCAAAGTCACAAGACATCATTGGTTAAGGGTTTGGGTTTGTGTTGGGAGCTGGTTGGTCAGAGGTGAAGTAAAGTTAGTACATCATTTTATCGGATCTTTGGGACAGTTCTGACATATGCTCTAGCATCCCTCTGTCTTGTTTCACGGAAAAGGAGCCGGGGGTTGTTCTACTTTTGGGCTCAGGAGCTGAAACATGACTTTGATTAAGATCTTATCCTTAGCCTTCCAGATGTCCAGACCATTTGACCATTAGTAGGATGCAGACTATTGCCTTCTGCTGCTTTGGAGATTGCTAATTATCCAGGGAAAAAGGTATAGGAAGTGAGGGAGGGATCATTTCTAGAGCTAGGATTCAAAGCTAAATTCAATCAAAGTCATAAGGACCTTTAGTTTCAAAATGAGCCAAAAATGCATTGGTTGTCAGTGTAACATGGGAGAGAAATGCTTGTGATAGTAAGACTTGGTATCCAATGTTAGCACTGATAAAGGTTTAATCTCCAACATTTATAGGGAACTCATACAAGTTAACAAAAAGAAGACAAACAATCCAATCAAAAAATGGGCAAAGGACCTAAACAGACACTTTCCAAAGAGGACATTCAGAAAGCCAAGAGACATATGAAAACATGCTCAAAGTCACTAATCATCCGAGAGATGCAAATCAAAACAACAATGAGGTACCATCTCACACCTGTCAGAAAGGCTATCATCAACAAATCAACAAACGACAAGTGCTGGAGAGGATGCGGAGAAAAAGGAACACTCGTGCACTGCTGGTGGGAATGCAGACTGGTGCAGCCACTGTGGAGAAAGTATGGAGTTTCCTCAAAAAATTAAACATGGATCTCCCTTTTGACCCTGTGATCCCACTTCTGGGAATATATCCTAAGAAACCAGAAACACCAATCAGAAAAGACATATGCATCCCTATGTTCATAGCAGCACAATTTACCATAGCAAAAATTTGGAAACAGCCTAAGTGCCCATCAACAGATGAATGGATTAGAAAACTGTGGTACATCTACACAATGGAATACTATGCTGCTGTAAAAAGGAAGGAGTTCTTAGCATTTGCAGGCGTATGGATGGAGCTGGAGAACATAATCCTAAGTG
>PVJC01055218.1:0-10259 GCA_004026665.1 Murina feae
CCCCGCCGATGGGCTCCCCACTCCCACACCAACTGCCAACTGCCATCTCCCTCCCACCCCCACATCCTGCTCACCCTGCTGCTGGCACTGCACTGGCCTCCAGGGCTGCCAGCCGCCATCTTGCCTGAGTTAATTTGCATACAGCCATTCTTATTGGCTGGTGGGCGTGGCTTACCCCGTACCAGAGAAATGGTTAATTTTAATATTACGCTTTTATTAGTTAAGATAAACATGATGAATGTAAATAAAATGTTAAATGACATACCCCAGCTGGGCCAAGGATGTGTTCACAGGAGCACAGTCTCCTGCCAAATGCCTCTGTTTTCTAAAGCCCTTTTTCCTAAAACATATTGTCCAGGACAGCTGTTTCTCAGGGTGGAATGTGAGGGAAACCCTGGTGGTCAAGTGAATTCAGGACCGAGTTATACAGATTTCCGTGCACAGTATTTCTCAGAACCTTTAAATAAATAAAACTGTTGATGTAGAATTTACATATCATAAGTTTACTGATGTTAAGTGTACAATTCAATCACTTTATTATATTTAGAGAGTTATACAGCCTTTACTATGATGTAACTGCACATTTTCCATCACCCCAAAAAGAAACCCTGTGCCCATATGCAGCCTCTCCCCACCCCCTTCTCTCTCCCCATAGGCCCCATTAATCTGTCCTTGTCTGTGGATTTGCCAGTTCTCACTATTTCATATAGATGGGATCATACACAATATGTGGCCTTTTATGACTGGCTTCCGTGTCATGGTATTTTCAAGGTTCATCCATGTAGTAATGTGTATCGGTGCTTCACTCCTTTTTACTGAGTAATAGTACCCCATGTATGCACATGTGACGTCTTGGTTATCCAATCATCAGCTGGTGGGCACTTGAATTGTTTCTGCTGCCCGAGGAAATTGTGTCCTTTCAGGGGATCATGTGGAAAGCGCCCACAGACCCAGGCACGGGATATGGTGGTGTGGCAAGATGTATTTGGGTGGAAATGGAGGCTGCTCCTGGGTTTCCAGTTTCCCATCTTCGTCCTGCGATGGAAAAAGTCCAATCTTGTCTTCATCAAGGCCAAAACAAAGGCCAGAGTTTCTGCTTCATATTAAAGCTCAGTTCTTTGGAGCCCACGTGGGCTGCTGTAGGCCTTGTGGCTGCTAGACGCGCATGGTCATGTTCCAGAGACAGAGAACTCTTTGTTTCCTGGGATGGTATTCTCTCGGCTGGGGGAGAACCAGGTGCTTTTTCAAAACAACCAATCAGCTTCCCAAGTTTTTGCAGACTTCTTATTGGTCTACCCCCTAGGCAACTGATTCCTTTCCTGGTTAGACGGACAGGCCTCTATGGTTGCCATTTTGGCTCCTCTGTGTATGTGCCTATCTCCCTGTCATTATTCTCTCGTCTCCCTCCACGATCTGTGGGGCGTGTGTGAAGCTGTAATTTCCTAGGGAAGTCGGCCTATGCTCCCTAGTTGATTATGCTTCATAATGGCTACTTTTCTTTGCTTGCTTCTTTTATTAATATTCAGCTGCCTACGCTAACATTTCCACTCTTTGGCTACTATGAAAAACTAGGAGCCCAGTGCATGACTAGAAATCACGAGGCGCCGCCCCATTGATTTTCAGAGCGCATGGAAGAGAGGGGAAGACAAAGAGAAACATCAATGTGAGAGGAACATATCAATCGGTTGCCTCCTGCATGAGCCCTGACCGGGGCCCACAGTGTGGCAGCCCCTGCAGGCGCTGCTGGTCTGGCCCTGCCTCGCTCCCCGGGCCCCACAGCAGCCGAGGCCACTGCGGGTCCAGCCCTGTCTCCCTCTCCTGCCCTTGAAGCAGCCGAGGCTGCTACTGATCAGACCTTCCCCCAGAGCAGGCGTGGAGTACCCTGGTGCCCCGCCCGCAACGCTGCACATGCAACCTGCAACCTCCTATCCGGTCAACCATTATGGCGTCCCAGTTAATTACCATCTCTCTCTCTCTCTCTCTCTCTCTCTCTCTCTCTCTCTATATATATATATATATATATATACTGCCCTAAGCATTCTTGAGTGAGTTTTGTGTACTTATGTTTTACATTCTCTTGGGTGTATAGGAGCTGAATTGCTGGGTTGGAGGGGGGGGGGGTCACATGGTAACTCTATGCTTAATTTTGGGAACCACCACAGGGTTTTCTAGAGTGGCTGCACCACCCAACATTCCCACAGCAATGTATGAGAGCCCCAATTTCCCCACATCTTCTCCAGTGCTCATTGTCGTTCATCTTTTTCATTTTTCCATCCTCGAGGGTGTGAAGTGGCACCTCATTGTGGTTGTGATTTGCTTTTTTCTAATAAGCAGTGATACTGAGCCTCCTTTCCTGGGCAGTGGAGACTTCACTATTGTGATTTCTCTGTGAAACTTCACAAGGGATGCAGTGGACAGCAGTTCCCAATGCCCTGAACCAGCGGTTCTCAACTTGTGCGTCAGGACCCCTTTGGCGGTCGAACGACCCTTTCACAGGGGTCACCTGAGACCATCCTGCACATCAGATATTTACATTACGATTCATAACAGTAACAACATTACAGTATGAAGTAGCAACGAAATAATTTTATGGTGGGTCACAACATGAGGAACTGTATTTAAAGGGCCAGAAGGTTGAGAACCACTGAAACCATGGGCTCATCCTTGCAAAGGGCAGCGCCTGGAATTCAAGCGCATGTGTCAAATGGGAAAGCACTGACCCAAAGCTGTCTGTGCCTGGCAGTATGGTTTGGTGAACACTGTTAGGTCATTACTTTTACAGTCTTGCTTAAGTTAAAGCAATCCGAACTCTGTTGCTTTACATGGAATTTTACTAAAACAACAAGAGAAAAGGAGACTAAAATCTCTCTCCTTGAAACATAATGAAGATCCTGTAGTTTAATGGGGGGAGGTGAAGACTTTGGTTGCAGTGGGTCCCTCCTGTGATTAGCAGTGGCCACTTGCTATGAGACACATGTCCTGGTGCTCCTGTCCGTGAAGCAATTCAGGCACAGACCCAGCCCTGGTGCCGGGCACCTAGGCCATGCTGAGCTGCCTCAGCCTGACTGGGGCTCCTGGGCCACAGAAGTGTCTGCACAGGGCTCTCGGCCACTCCAACCCCAGCTTTATCCAGCACATGTAGTAGTGAGGTCCTAGGTGCCTGAAGGACAGAATTTCCCAAGTGTTGGCCGAGGGTGCCCATCCACAAGTCCAGTCATTATTCTGTGTCTTCTGAGGCACATCCTCCCTCTGTGTATTGTTTTTCCCAGCAGGAGACTGGCCTCATCTCCACGGGCACAATCAGGACCTCTTCCAGGCCTTCTCACCGTGTCCCATTCCTCCGACCCTGGGTGTCTCTGCTGGCCCTGTGATCGCGGGCTCGGGTCTCCTCCAGAGGCCTTCCTGAAGCTGATCACGTGGCTCTCAGGCTCACGTCCCTCCTTCCCCCACCGTTTACTCGCCACCCGCCCCCCCAAGCCAGTCACAGCCCCTCGTCTGAGTCCTGTGAGTAATCCGGTGCCAGAGGCTGAAGTTTCTTCCTCAGTACAATTCAAGTGCATCCTCTCCTCCAACACCTCCAACCATGGCAGGGGTTATTCTCTTAGTAAGGAGACAGGGATGGAAAGGGGGACATCTAAGTCTTTTGTATTGTATAGCCATGGCCTTGGCTGAACCTATAGGTGACCTGGTTTTCATAAACCGCTATTTTGCTGTCCCCCTGTCTTCTTTGTGTGGAGTCAATGACACCTGCCTCCTTGGTATGTTCCATCCCTCAGACGTCCTTCTAACAAATGAGAACAGCTGGTCCTACTGGGTGACCAAGGCCATGCTCTCTGACTTTTTCTCTGAATCAGATTCCCCTGTTCCCTTCTTCTCAATGTCAGGATAGGAGAAGGTCTCAGAGGGGCCCCTCACACTCACTTCATGGATTAAAGGGGCACAAGGCCCAGTAGGACCTGGGACAGGCACTTGGGGAGGCCAGGAGCCTCTCAAACCCTGCATTCTTCTCAGAAACTATAGAGTAAAGCTCTGTAATTTATCTTATAATGGCTCTAGCTGATTATAAAGCTGCAGAATCAGTGGGATTTATGTCAAGATAGATATATAGATCATGGAACAGAATTGGGAGTTCAGAAATAGACGCCCCCCCACACAAGGTCAATTTATGTTTGACAAAAGCTCCAAGGAAATTCAATGTAGAAAGGGGTGCTGGGAAAATTGGCCAGCCATGTACAACATAAAAGAAAAAAAGAAAAAACTCAATTCTTACTTCACATCATATAGAAAAATTAACTCAAAATAGATTATAGAAGTAAATATCTATTTATATAAAAACCCTGGTGTAACATCACGACCCAGGCTCGACCAACCGGAAGGAAGTCAGTCCTGCAGGGGTTGTCTTGGAAACGGCTGCACCCTCCCTGAGCTGTTTCCCGTGAGGGCAGTGAGTTTTGAGGCAGGAACAGGCCCTAAGAGTGTAGAGGCATATCTTATAAAGTTTTAATACATCATATTAGAGGTCGTGGCGATACTGTTTTACCCACAGCGTCTACAGGACTTGCTGCAAATTTACTTCTCGGTGGAAGCACCTTTCATTCCCAACATAAATTACCCATTCCACTAAATGAAACTTCATTTTCTAGATTTGATATCAACAGTGAAGTTGCTAAAACTATTTAAAAAGCCCAACTTCTCATTATTGATTAGTGCACCGTGGCACCCAATTATGCTATAAATACCATAGACAGATTACTGAGAGAAATTATGAATTTGAATGTTGTATTTGGTGGGAAAGTTCTCCTTCTCAGAGGGGATTTTCAACAATGTCTCAGTATTGTACCGCATGCTATGGGATTGGCCATAGGACAAATGAGTTTAAAGTATTGTAATGTTTAGGGATGTTTCAGAAAGTTGTCTCTTACAACAAATATGAGATCAGAGGATTCTGCTTATAGTGAATGGTTAGTAAAACTTGGAGATGGCAAACTTGATAGCAGTTTTCATTTAGGAATGGATATTATTGAAATCTCTGTGAAATTATTTGTAATCGATCTATTAAAGCTACCTATGGAAATAGTATATCTATAGATAATATTAAAAATATATCTAGAGGGAGACAGCAAAATGGCCACATAAGGTAAACACCGTAAATGCAGCCGTGAACAACTATTTCAGAATAACCACGAAAAGAAAACACGGACACCACTCACACCCACAGGAAGGCTGGATGAGTGAAAATTCTATAACTAGAAAGAAACTGAGACTCAGAGGAGTGGCAGAAGCAAAGTACAGAGGTACGGAGGCGCGCGCACGGGCTCGGGGAGAGGGCTGGCGCCGGAGGACGCGGTTCTTTTTCAAACCGAAGAGAGCCACAAGCTTCCGGCGGCTCTGAACTCCAGTTCCAGGTGAGTTTCTGAGGATCCAGATGTACACCCAGAGAAAGGGGACTGACTTGCACTGGGAGGAAATCCAAAGCGGGTTTCTCTCAGCGTTGCTTGCAGCAATTACCGTGGGACACGGAGACCCAGTGTCTCTTAGTCGCAGGGCTGAGAAGCGGCCATAGCTATTTGCTCTGCCCTGCAAACTCCCCAAGGCCCCGCCCCTCCCAAGCTGCGTCAGAGGCTTTTGCATATAAAAGGCTGAGTAGCCTAAGGCAAAGGCTAAATCAACACCTCCTTAAAGATACAAGAGCCAGCCTCACCCAGTGGCCAGAGTGGGACCATCCTAAATAAAACTCAGATCCACAAGGAACACACTCGGGACAGACACAGTGAGCACAAAAGCCCCACTGAAACAACTCTTGCCCCATAAGGGTGTCTCCAGCACAGAAGTTCTCCCACTGTAGACACAGCTGACTCTCATCACCAAGTGGCTTAGAGGTTAATTCCTCTCAGTGATCACCTAACTCAGAAAGGGGAGCAGCCAAAATGCGAAGACAAAGAAACAGGTCACAAATGACAGAAATGGAGGAAAGAAAATGACAGGACATAGAGTTCAAAACCACGGTTATTAGGTTTTTCAAGAATTTTCTAGAGACTGCCGATAAATTTAGTGAGACCCTCGAGCGTATGAAAAAGGACCAGCTAGAAATTAAGCATACACTGATTGAAATAAAGAATAATATACAGAGATCCAACAGCAGGCAAGAGGATCGCAAGAAGCAAGTCAAAGTTATGAAATATGAAGAAGCAAAACCCACCCAGCCGGAAAAGCCAAAAGAAAAAAGAAAAAAAGAAAAAAGAAAAAAGATCAAAAAGTATGAAGATAGTGTAAGGAGTCTCTGGGACAACTTCAAGCGTACCAACATCAGAATTATAGGGGTGCCAGAAGAAGAGAAAGAGCAAGAAAACCTATTTGAAGAAATAATGACAGAAAACTTTCCCCACCTGGTGAAAGAAATAGACTTCCAAGTCCAGGAAGCGCAGAGAACCCCCCAAAAAAGGAACCCAAGGAGGACCACACCAAGACATGTCATAATTAAAATGCCAAGAGCAAAAGACAAGGAGAGAATCTTAAAAGCTGCAAGAGAAAAGCAGTTAGTTACCTACAAGGGGGAACCCATACGACTGTCAGCTGATTTCTCAACAGAAACTTTGCAGGCCAGAAGGGAATGGCAAGAAATATTCAAAGTGATGAATAGCAAGAACCTACAGCCAAAATTACTTTACCCAGCAAAGCTATCATTCAGAATTGAAGGTCAGACAAAGAGCTTCACAGACAAGAAAAAGCTAAAAGAGTTCATCACCACCCAACCAGTATTATATGAAATGTTGAAAGGCATCCTTTGAGAAAGGAAGAAGAAAAAGGAAAGTAAAAATTATGAACAACAAATACATATCTATCAACAAGTGAATCTAAGAATCAAGTGAATAAAAAATCTGAAGAACAGAATAAACTAGTGAACAGAATAGAATCAGAGGCATAGAAAAGGAGTGGACTGACAATTTTCGGGGGTTAAGTGTGTTGGGGGTGTGTGAAGAGAATGGACAATAATCGTACACCTATGGATGAGGACAGTGTGGGGGCAAGGACAGAAGGTGGGATGGGAACTGGGAGGAGGGGAGCTATGGGGGGAAAAAGAGGAACAACTGTAATAATCTGAACAATAAAGATACATTTTTAAAAATATATCTAAATGTGCAATTCTTTGTCCAAAAAATGAGCATGTTCAACAATTAAATGAAGAAATTTTGGATATACTTGATGGAGATTTCACACATATTTGAGTGATGATTCCATTGATTCAACAGATGATGCTGAAAAGGAAAATTTTTCCATCAAATTTCTTAATAGTATTATTCCTTTGGGAGTGCCTTGTCAGAAATTAAAATTGAAAGTGGGTGCAATCATTATACTATAGAGAAATCTTAATAGTAAATGGGGTCTTTGTAATGGTATCAGATTTATTATCAAAAGATTACGACCTAACATTATTGAAGTTGAAGTATTAACAGGATCTGCAGAGGGAGAGATTGTTCAGATTCCAAAAATTGATTTGTCTCCATCTGACATTGACCTCCCATTTAAATAGATTCAATGACAGTTTCCTGTGATGCCAGCATTTGCGATGACTATTAATAAATCACAAGGACAAACTCTAGACAGAGTAGGCATATTTCTACCTGAACCTATTTTTGCACATGGTCAGTTATATGTTGCTTTCTCTCAAGTTCAAAGAGCATGTGACATTAAAGCTAAAGTTCTAAATACTTCAGCACAAGGGAAATTAGTCAAATACTCTGAAAGTGTTTTCACTCTTAATGTAGTGTACAGGGAGATATTAGAATAAGTTTAATCACTTTATCAGTCATTATTTGCATCACTGTTGTTTTTATATCATGTTTTTATTGTTTTTATATGTTTTTGTTGTCTTCATATCATGTTTTTGTTGTTTTTATATCATGCCTCTGTTGTTATATCCTTTTGTTCTGTTTATTTATTAATAAATTTATATATTATTTTCATATACATTTTACTAATTTCTTTTTATTTCTCACACTTCTATTATAAGAAAGGGTAAATAGCAATATTAAAATATTTATGCTAATTAATTCCCTTTTAATGTGTACAAATTTTCTGCACTGGGCTACTAGTAAGAGATAAAATCATAAAACTCCTAGAAGAAAACAAGGGAGAAAGTAATGACCTTGGTTTGGGCACAATTTTTTTCAATTCAATTCACACAAATCATAAAAGAAATAATCTATTGATGGAACCTCAACAGCATAAAAAATAAATAAATAAACTTTTGCTCTTCAAAAGACACTTATGAGAATGACAAAGAAAGCCATAGACTAAGAGAAAATATTTGCAAAACATATGTTACAAAAGACTTTCATCTATAATATATAAAGAAGTTATTGATGAGAAGACAAATATAACACTTTAAGTGGTCAAAGATCTGAACAGACACACTTCGCCAAAGACTGGTCAGGACTGGCCAGTAAGCACACGGAAGGGGCCTCAACCCTATTTGTTATTAGGAAAATGTAACTTACCACCACAAGGAGATACCGTGACACCCCCTCTAGAATGGACAAAATGAAAAAGACTGCCCCCACCAAGCCTTTGCAGAGATGTGAAGCAGCTGGAGTTCTCATTTACTGCTGGTGGAAAAGGAAGGTAGTATGGCCACTTTGAAGAGCATTCTGTTTTTTTTTGTTTTTTGTTTTTTTCAGAAAGTTAAAAATATGTCTACCATATGACTCAGCCATTCTACCCCTGGTTGTTTATACAGTCCTCAAAAAAAGAAAGCAGAGATACACACCAAGACTTGTACCAAAATTTTCATAATAGTTTTTATGTGAAATGATCAAAAATGGAAAGCAACTTAAATGAACGCCAGCAGATAAGTGCATTAATAAACTGTGACATATTCATACAATGAAATGCTACTCAGAAAAGAAGGAACTATAATTGAGATCCATGAAAGCATGATTGAATCTCAAATATCTAATATAATAAAAGAGTAATATGCAAATTGACCGTTACCCGAGCCACCTAAGCCACGCCCACCAGCCAAGCCATGCCTCCCAGCCAACCAGAGCGGCTGTATGCAAATTAGCCCAGCCAAGATGGAGGCCAGCAGCCATGGAGCTAGAGCAAACCAGAGGCTTCTGTTGCAACTGCCTGCCTAGGCTGGCTGAGCCTCTGCTCACAGCCATGCCCACCAGCCAAGCCATGCATCCCAGCCAATCAGAGTGGCTGTATGCAAATTAGCCCAGCCAAGATGGAGGCCAGCAGCCATGGAGCTAGAGCAAACCAGAAGCTTCTGTTGCAACTGCCTGCCTAGGCTGGCTGAGCCTCTGCTCACGGCCATGCCCACCAGCCAATCAGAGCAACTGTATGTAAATTAACCCAGCCAAGATGGAGGCTGGCAGGGCAGCTCTGCACTGGGAGCCTCCGAGGCCGGCATAGCTGTGCCAGGTGTGTCAGCTCAGTGGGGGGGAGGAGTCCGGCCTGGGGCCTCCTTGGGGCGTCCAGGAGCACCTGTCCCGAGTCCACTGCCTGGCTCCGCCCCCCCGGGGGCCTCCACCAGGCATGCGGGAGAGCGGGTCCTCCATGGGGCTTGCAGGAGCAGCCATCCTGGGTCCGCTGCCTGACTCTGCCCCCCGGGGGCTTCCTCGGGGGCGTGCGGGAGCACCCGTCCAGGGTCCGCTACCTTCATTCGTCCCCCAGGGGCCTCCACAGGGCATGTGGGAGCATCTGCTGCACAGTGCGGAAAATCCTAAGCCAGTCCGCTGCCGGGCTCCACCCCGGGTGTGTTCCTCAGCAGCAGGGCCCCACCAAGGGATCCTGCACCAGCGTCCACCCCTGGCTCGCCACCCAGCTCTGCACCAGGTGTGTCCCCTCAGCGGTGGGGCCCACCAGGTGTGTGTGATCATGGGCCCTCTGATGGGAAACGTCCAGGCCTGGACTCACCAGCCCTCCCACCCTCCAGTGCACGAACCCTGAAGGGGCTGTGGGCAGCCTGAAAATGGCCCGCAGCCCCTCACCCAGGCTGGCCAGGCATGCCAGCAGGTGGACATCCCCCCCGAGGTGTCCCAGACTGCAAGAGGGCACAGGCCGGGCTGAGGGACCCCCACCCCCCGAGTGCACAAATTTTTGTGCACCGGGCCCCTAGTATAAATATGTATATATATATCTCCTATATAATAAAGAGGTAATACGCAAATTGACCTTCATGCCCTCACAAGATGGCTGCCTATGACCAGGCCAGCAGGGGAGGGGGCAGTTAGGGCCAGTGGAGGGGGTGCAGT
>PVJC01055219.1:0-10264 GCA_004026665.1 Murina feae
AGGCAGAATGGTTAGGAGCAATCAGGCAGGCAGGCAGGTGAGCCATTAGGAGTCAGCAGTCCCGGATTGTGAGAGGGATGAATGACTGCCAGTTTAGGCCTGACCCCTGTAAATTGGCACTAAGACATCCTTCCAGGGGTCCCAGATTGGAGAGGGTGCAAGTCGGGATGATGCCCATACCCCTACCCACCATGCACGAATTTCAGGCACCAGACCACTAGTATAGAAATAAAAAGAAATAAATAAAGCAAAATGCCCCCCCCCAAATCTTCATAAAAAATTTAATTCAGATTGTAGGAAATCTTCACACATAGTCTCTTTTTTGTTGTTGTTGTTAATCCTCACCAAAGGATATTTTTCCATTTTATTTTAGAGAGAGTAGAAGGGAAGGGGGTAGAGGGAGAAAGAGAGAGAGAGAGATAAAATCAATGTGAGAGAGGCACATCAATTGTTTCCCATACCCACCCTGACCAGGGATGTCTATTGAACCTGCAATCCAGCTATTTGCCCTCGGGTTCAGGTATTGAACCCGAGACACCTATGTTCATGGGCTGACACTCCAACCACTAAGCCACACAGGCCAGGGTTTCACACATAATCTTGAAAGGTTATAAGTAGAAATAAAGTTAACAGAATTAAGAAAAAATAATATATGCAAAATTGGATAGATATTACAGAGGCCAGGGATAGACCTGAGCAACTTCAGATATTTTAATTACTAAGCACACGTTTTAAAACAACTATATGTATGATGTGTACTAGAGATCAGTTAATGACTAATCATAGTTTCACTTTTTGATGTCATAGGAATATCACATTTCTTACTTTCCCTTGAATTTAAATTGGAGGCATGTGACTAGCTCTTGCCAAAGGATTGTGGGTAGCAGTACTATATGCCATATTGAATCCTACCCGTTAAAACCTCTTTAGAGATCATTCTTTTTATTTCATTTTTAAACTTTATCTCTATTGTTTGAATATATTTATTTGGGTAACATTGGTTAATAAATTATATAGGTTTCATCTATACAATTCTACAATATAGCATCTGTATATTGTTGTGTATTTAAGTCAAGTTTCCTTCTATTACTATTTATCCCCCCCCCCCTTTACCTTTTTATGCCATCCTCCACACCCTTCCCCCTGGTAATCACCATATTGTTGTCCTTGTCCAGGAGTCCTTTCTTTTCTTTGCTTAATCCCTTCCCCTTCTCACTCAGCTCCCAAACCCCTCCCCTCTGACATTGTCCGTCTGTTCTCTGTATCCATGAATCTCTACTTTGTTATATTTTGTTCATTAGATTCAATGTATAAATGAAATCATATGGGAATTGTATTTCTCTGACCAACTAATTTCACTTACAATAATACTCTCCAGGTCCATCCATGCTGTCACAAAAGGTAAGATTTTCTTCTATGGTTGAGTAGTATCCCATTTCTTCTTTTTCACTCTGCATAGTAGTCCATGGTATACATGTACGACAGCTTTTTATCCACTCATCTACTGATGTGCTCTTGGGTTGCTTCCAAGTCTTGGTATGATAACATTGCAATAATAATAGGGCAGCATATATTCTTTCGAATTAGTGTTTCAGGTTTCTTTGGATATATTCTCAGAAGTGAAATTGCTAGGACATAAGGCAGTTCCCTTTTTAATTTTTTAAGGTAACTGCATACTGCTTTCCACAGTGGCTGTACCAGTCTGCATTCCCACCAACAGTGCACAAGGTTAGCTTTTCTCCACATCCTTACAGACACTTGTTTGTTGATGTATTGATGATAGCCATTCTGATTGACAAATGGGAGGTGATATCTCATTGTGGTTTTAATTTACATTTCTTTGATGATTAATAATGATGAACATCCTTTCATATGTCTATTAGCCATCTATGTGTCCTCTTTGGAGAATTGTCTTTTCAGATCCTTTGCCCATTTCTTAATTGGATTGTTTGGGTTTGTTTTTTTGTTTTGTTTTGTTGTGTTGTGTTTTTTTTTTTTTGGTGTTGGATTTTATAAGTTCCTTATAAATTTTGGATATTAAGCCTTTATCAGATGTATTAGTGAATACTAGTATGTCCTCCCATGCAGTAGATTGTCTTTTCAGTTTCCATTGCTATGCAAAAAGTTTTAAGTTTTATGTAGTCCCATTTGTTTATTTTTTTCTTTTATTTCCTTTGTCTGAAGCAATATAGAAGAAAAAATATTGCTACGAGAAATGTCTGATATATTTTAAATATATATTTTTATTGATTTCAAAAAGGAAGGGAGAGGGAGAGAGAGTTAGAAACATCAATGATGAGAGAGAAGCATTGATTGGCTGTCTCCTGCGTGTCCCTTACTGGAGATGGAGCCTGTAGCCGGGGCATGTGCCCTTGACCTGACTCAAACCTGGGACCCTTCAGTCTGTAAGCCAGTGCTCTATTCACTGAGCCAAACAAGCTAGGGCAAATGTCTGATATTTTACTGCCTATGTTTTCTTCTAGGATTTTCATGGTTTGGGGTTTTGAGTATAATATTTAAGTCTTTAATCTATTTTGAGTTTATTCTTGTGTATGGTGGTCTAGTTTCATTTTTTGCATGTATCTGTCCAATTTTCCCAACAACATTTATGAAATATTCTATAATTATCCTACTGTATTTTTTGCCTCATTTGTCCAATATTAATTGACTATAAAGGTTTGGGCTTAATTCTGGGCTCTCTATTCTGTTCCATTGATCTATATGCCTGTTTTTATGCCAGTACCATGCTGGTTTGATTATTATGGCCTTATAATATAATTTGATATCAAGTAGTATGATTCCTCTAACTTTATTCTTTCTGAAGATTGTTGTGGTTATTCTGGGTCTTTTGTGGTTCCATATAAATTTTTGGAATATTTGTTCTAGTTCTGTGAAAAAAAATTCCATTGGTATCTTGATAGGAATTGCATTGAATCTATAGATTGCTTTGGTTAGTCTGGACATTTTAATGATGTTATTCTGCCTACCCATGAATATAGTATATGCTTCCACTTGGAGATTATTCTTTTCATGTCTTTCTCAGATCCCTAAGCCTAAAAGAGAATAATATTGCAAGGACATAGTCAGGTTATGTAGACTATAATCCTGAATCTTCCTTTGCTAAAACCCCCTAAGATATTCACAATGTCTGCACTAAAATTTGTTTTTTATTATAAATGAACTTTTATTAAGTTGGGACACTGAGATTTTGGATTGGTTGTTATAGCTATAATTGCCCTAACTAATATAAAATTAGAATATTCAAGTGGTGTGTTTATATAATAAAACTTTAAACTCTGTATATTGACCTAGTGTTCAAACAACAGAAAATGAGGTAAGTTATATCTGAGGCTGGAAACATGGAGATAATATTAGGCCATGGCAGAACATTGAGTAAAACTGTCACCTGGTTTAACATTGAGACATTATGATGTGCCTAATGAATTTACAGCTTTAGATGAAGAGTTTGAAAGACTCAGAACATTTGCCTCTTAGTTATTAATAGAACACTACTTATTACTGGCTGCCCTTAACAATGTATTATGAGAAGAAGATTATCTTAGAAATGAATAGGAAGCTTTGCAAACTTGAGTAAAAGAATATGTAGAAAATCCAGAAATTTGGGCCTTTGCAAAGGTAGGAAATACAACAGAGAGATAGATTTTTAACAGGTATTTAGAACTGAGAATGCCTGAGTAGAGTGCTCCAAGGATCTTTCTCTCCTGTAAAGCAATAATTAAGTTGGCAAAAACTATCAGAGTCAACTTTTTGAGACTCTGGAATCTAATCATTAATCTTGATTTAAAAAAAAATATACACAACTTACAGCACCCAGTGGAGTGCTTTGTAAAGAAAAAAGCTACTACATTTCAGTAAGAGTGTGCAATGAATTTTGTTTACTCAACTATGCTCCAATCCTCATGTCAGAGGCAATTGTGGGATAGCAATTCATATGTCTGATATAGTAGCTTGCTGATGCCACAGCAGAAATATTGAACTTGTTCTAAAAGAATTGTAGTTATGCATTTCTGCCTGTGCTGTGCTACCTTGAAGTATCAGTTAATTGGCTTTTTGTTTGACAACCCTCCACTTTTTCAAGGCTGGGGAAGCTTTTTGGGAAGCATATATTGCAATCATTTAAAAAATATATTCTAGCAGAAGCTGACTGGGCAAGGGCCAGCAGATGGGGCAAGCAAAAGGCAAAACAAAAAAGCCTAGGATGAAAGTGTCTTGGGAAAAAAAAAGAAAAAAAAAGAAAGTGTCTTGGGGAGGAGATGTGTGGGGGACAAGGGATTTGAAAAGCTCCATTATATGCTGGGGCCACAGGATTTTCATGAAAAACTTGAGAAGAATCTAATCTTTTATTCTGGTTGATTGTTAGGGTTCACATAAACAGGAATTGAACGCTAAATTAGAATTTTAAAGTCCTAGATAAAAATAGAAAGAACCAACCTGCAAAGACAAGAAAAATGTTTTTGGTTCATTTTGTTTTGTTTGCTGTTTCTTGACATTTTTTTACAAGCTCCAGGAGTAAATTGCTAGCTCATCACAAAGCTAACAGAAGAGGAATTAAGTGATTGTACATGAAAAAAGTATACAATATTTACAACAATAGTTTAGAAAATTAACTAAATAATCAATTATTCCAACAATAAAGAGCATAAGAAATCTCAGGGAAGGGGGAGAATTTGATGTGCAAAGAAGCAACTGTAATTGTAATATACAAAATGTCAGGTTTTTAATAAGACATTTTGAAGTAAGCAAAGACATGAGAAAGTAAGCCCAATTTATAGAAAAATGAGAAAAAATGTAATATAAACTGTTTCGCAGAAAGTACTAAAAGGAGTTTAAAGATAGGAAAGTCAGTATCAGGGAAAGGGAGGTCATGAGGGGAGGAAGATATACATTCAAAGAGGATAGAGGAATGTTACAAGATAAGGGGAAAAGGAAGAGGGGGACCAGGTTGGGCTTTGAGCCTTGAAATTGATACCCTGCAGGAAAGTGGCCAATTAGGAGAACACGGGGGACATAAATTAAAGAAGGGTCCAATTAGAAAGTATCACGTTCAGGCAAAGAGCTGCCAGCCTTTATAAACCCATAGACAAGGAAACTCAGGGACTGAACTAGATTATTTTCCCATTAGAACAGGTTTTTCCCACTTGAGGAAAAGGCCCAGGGCTACCCTCTCCAGGGGAAGTCTGTATATACTTGTAATTAGCTTCTACACAGTTGCTTAAAAATCTTTTAGTCTGAAAATTTTATTCTTCAAACTTTGTAAGACAAGAATCCACAGGGAGCCCTATCTGGTTTGGCTCAGTGGCTAGAGCATCGGCCTATGAACTGAAGGGTCCCAGGTTCAATTCTTGTCAAGGGCACATGCCTGGGTTGAGGGCTCGATCCCTAGTAGGGGCATGCAGGAGGCAGCTGATTGATGAATCTCCCTCATCTTTGATGTTTCTATCTCTCTATCCCTCTCCATTCCTTTCTGATATCAATATAAATATATTTTAAAAAAAGAACCCACAGGGGGAGTCTGCTCACCAAACTCCATGTGATGGTACAGACATTAGATATACCAGGCAAAGACTTTAAATATATTTTATTGATTATTTTACAGAGAGGAAGGGAGACGGATAGAGAGTTAGAAACATCGATGAGAGAGAAACATTGATCAGCTGCCTCCTGCACACTCCCTACTGGGGATGTGCCCACAACCAAGGTACATGCCCTTGATGGGAATGGAACCTGGGACCTTTCAGTCTGCAGGCCGATGCTCTATCCACCGAACCAAACCAGCCAGGGCTTAGGCAAAGACTTTAAACATTGTCTTAAATATGCATAGGAGATAAAATAAATTTTTACTAAAGAACTAAAGGAAACTGGGACAGTTATGTCTCACCAATTAGAGAATAACAATAAAGAGAAATAAATTGTTAAAATATATCACATAAAAATTCTAGAACTAAAAAGTACAATAGCTGAAATAGAAAATTTACTAGAAAGATTTGAAAACAGATTAGAGCTGGTAAAATGGGCAGAAGAATCAGTAAACTTGTGGAAAAGTTAATTAAAAGTATTCAGTCTGAGTTGCAGAAAAAAGAAAAAAAGAAATAGAGTCAAAAAGCTTGTGAGATGTTATTAAATACTAGGGGCCCGGTGCACAAAAATTTGTGCACCTGATCTGTGCCCTCTCGCAGACTGGGACCCCTCTGGGGATGTCCACCTGCTGGCGTGCCTGGTCAGCCTGGGTGAGGGGCTGATGGCTGTTTGCAGGCTGGTCCAGCCCCCCAGTGGGATCCCACACCCCATTGGAGTGTGGCCAGCATGTGTGATGGGCTGAGGGCCGATTTCAGGCTGCCCACAGTCCCTTCAGGTTTGGGCCCCTTCTGGGGTACCTGGCCAGCCTGGATGAGGAGCTGATGGCTGTTTTCAGGCTGGCCAAGCCTCCCAGTGGGGTCCTTCACCCCATTGGGGTGTGGCCAGCGTGGGTGATGGACTGAGGGTTGTTTTCAGGCTTTCAGGTTACCCACAGCTCCCATTGACCCAATGTCTCAGCAAGGCTGGCTGGAAGCAGGTTTTTGGGGTTTATTTATTTTCCATAATTGATACACTGTTCCTTTAAGCCAAGACCTAGGCAGGTAACGAAGCCTCGTGTCTGCTTCAGCTCTTGGCTTCTATAATTGAAAGAATGTTGCCTTAGTAGTCGCAGCCAGGACTGCTGTTTGCTTCAACTCCGAGGCTTTTTATTTGAGACTATGTTATTGCCTGGAGGCAAGAGAAGCCGAGCCGGCTGGCAAACAGTTTTACTCCTGCTGCAAGGGAAGCTGCCTGTTTACTCCAGCTCCGTGACTGTCAGCCTCCATCTTGACTGGGTTAATTTGCATACAGTCACTCTGATTGGCTGGTGGGCGTGGCTTAGGCATCCCAAAGAAATGGTCAATTTCAATATTACACTTTTATTAGATTAGATACTAATATACACATTAGGAAAGTCCCCATAAAAAGAGATGGTAAAGCAAGGGACAGAAAAAATATTTGAAGAATTAACGACCAGAAATTTTCCAAATAATAGGAAAGACATGACTGCATATCCAAGACTTCAACCAATTTTAAGTAGGACAAACTCAAAAAGATCCACACTGAAACACACTACAATCAAACTGCCCAAATCAAAAGACCAAGAGAGCCTTGCTTGCTGCAAGTGATAAGTGACTCATCACATATAAGTGATTTTCAATAATCTTAAGAGCCAATTATTCATTAGAAGCCAAGAAACCAGAAGGCAGTTGGATGATACTTTTTTAAATGTTCTTCAAACTGAAATGAAAGTACATTACACAGTAACTCAAAACCATATAAAGAAATAATGAACTCTTAACATGAATGGATCTTGAGAGTATCATGAAAAGTAAGAAAAAAAAGTCAGGTGGACAAGTATAACAACCATATGATTTCAATCATATATGGAGTATAAAGCAGAAAGAAACAAATGAACAAACAAAACAAACTTATAGACACAAACAACAGTATGGTAGTTTCCAGACATGAAGGGGGTGGGGAGAATGAAGAATACAAAGGGGGTCAAATATATGGTGATTGAAAGAGACTAGACTTTGGGTATTGAGATCACAATGCAATATACAGATGATGCATTTATTATAAAGCTATACACCTGAATCATACAATGTTATTAACCAACTAGTAGCCCATTGCAGGAAGATTCCTGCAAAAATAGGGCTTCCCGAGCCAGAGAGAAGCAGAGAAGGGAGCAAAGCCTACCTTGGCTCCCCTCTCTGCTGCCTCGGCTCCCTCCCATCTCTGCCGCCTCAACTCCTGTCTCTGCCACCTCCGCTCCCCCACCCCTTCTTCACCATCTCTTCTGCCTCATCTCTGTTCCCTTCTCCACCGCTGGGCTCCCTTCTGCAGCACTTGTCTTCCTTCTATGCTGTCTTTAGTAACTACTCTCCTGTGTATGCAAATTAATCGTTATCTTTGATGGGTTAATTTGCATACAGTCGCTCTGATTGCCTTGTGGGCATGGCTTGGCTGGTGGGAGTGGCTTAGATGTCTCAGAGTGATAATTTGCATATTACTCTTTTATTAGAGTAGATGTTACCCTAATAAATATAATTTAAAAAACTAAGAAATAAAAAACTTAAGTAAAGGTCAAAAGTAGGTAAATATTAGAGCCACTATTATAGTATTTTATGGTTTGTAACTCTACTTTTCCCCCATATATTAAAAAATTGAAATAATAATCCATTTATATTGATGAGCACACATGTATAAAAGTTATTTATGATAGCAACAACATAAAGGGGGAAGAATAGAACTGTATTGCAGCAATGTTTTTGTGTACTAATGAATATAAGTTGTTATACATTCAAATCAGTTTATTATAAATATAAGATGACAATAATTATTTCCACTAAGAAAATAACTCCAAAATATAAAGAAAAGAAAAAAATAAACAGGCTACTTTAGAAAAAAAGTGTAACATCAAACAAAAAAGAAAGTGGTATTTAAGGAACTGAGTAACAAAAAATCATAAAATATAGAAAAATAACATTTTGTTGACCTTAAGTCAAAAACTGTCCCACAATACAAAGAAGGTCATTAAATATTAATAGAAGTGTTAAATTAATAAAGAATCCTATATAACAAAGAGCTAATATGCAAATGGTCATCATGCCCACACCCTCACACCATCACGCCATCATGCGGTAACAGCTCAGACACTCAACACTGGGGAGAGAGGAATGAGGATCAGTTAGGCTGTGGCCTGGGAGAGGGACTAGCCACCTGCTCTGCAGTCCTGGGTTCCAGTGGCTGAGTCTGCATCTGCAGCCCAGTAGAGGAGCAAGCCTCCCTCCCTGTGGTCCCGGGCACCAACGGCTGCACCCTAGGAGAGGGACAAGCTGCCTGCCCAGTGGTCCCAGGTGCCTGTGGCTGCGACCTGGGTGAAGCCGCTCACCCTCGGTCCCCTGAAGCTGCAGCTGGCATGAGTGAAGCATGCCCAAGTCCTGGGTGCCTGCAGCCAGCGAGAGGGAGGGAAGCCCAGGTCCTGGGTGCTTGCTACTGGCCAGAGGAGGGAATCCTGGGTTCCGAGTGCAGGACATGGCAGAGGTGATTAGGGGTGATCATACCAGTAGGGGAGCAGTTAGGGGCAATCAGGCAGGCAGGAAGAGGTGGTTAGGGGTGATCAGGCAGGCAGGCAGGTGAGTGGTTAGGAGCCAGCAGTCTTGGATTGCAAGAAACAGTAGGACATCCCCCAAGGGGTCCTGGATTGGAAAGGGTGCAGGCCGGGTTGAGGGACCCCTCTCCATGCACGAATTTCATGCACCAGGCCTCTAGTCTAAACTAATAAAAGCGAAATATTAAAATTAACCGTTTCTCCGAGACAGGGTAAGCCACGCCCACCAGCCAATCAGAGCGGCTGTATGCAAATTAGCCCAGCCAACATGGCGGCCGCCACTCACGGACCTGAGTAAACAGCCCTTTCCATTGCGACAGGAGGGAAAGTGAAGCTGAGCCCCTCAGCTCAGCTCCGATTAAACTGCCTCTAGCAAAACACAGCTTTTTGAAACATTGTAACAATCATAGAATCCTCCGGAGCTGAAGGAGAGAGCAGCTCCGGCCTAACCAGTGACAGTAACAATTGTTTCATTATAGACGCTGCGAGGTGAAGCAGAGGCTTCGTTAGTAGTTAGAAGGCCGCCTTAAAGGAACAGTGTATCAATTATAGGAGATAAACAAAGGCCTTCAAGGAACAGTATCAATTACAGGAGAAAAAACTCCGGAAATCTGCATCCAGCCAGCCTTGCTGGGACTTTGGGCAATGGGAGCTGTGGGCAGCCTTAAAGCCCCTCACCCAGGCTGGTCAGGCACGCCAGCAGGTGGACATCCCCCGAGGGGTCCCAGACTATGAGAGGGCACAGGCCGGGCTGAGGGACCTCCCAGTGCACAGAGCGGCTGCAGGGCGGGACAGCGCAGGACCCAGGACCCGTGATGGGAAACAGGCGGCAGGGTTGGAGGGCACCGGGAAGCGGGTAAAAGGCGGCAGGAGGGGGGGAGGTCTCGGCCTGCTTGGTGGGCTCCCCAGGCCCTTTGCGGGGCACCAGGTAGCGGGTAAGAGGCGGCAGGGTCGGCGGGCTGCTTGGTGGCTGCCCAGGCCCTTTGAGGGGCATCGTGGAGCGGGAAAGCAAGGCTGCAGGGGCCGGGGTCCTGCTTGGCAGCTCCCCAGACCCCTTGGCGGCACCGGGAA
>PVJC01055220.1:0-10264 GCA_004026665.1 Murina feae
TGAACTCCTTTAGCTTTTTCTTGTCTGTGACGCTCTTTATCTGACCTTCAATTCTAAATGATAGCTTTTCTGGGTAGAGTAATCCTGGTTGTAGGCACTTGCCTTTCATCACTTTGAATATTTCTTGTCACTCCCTTCTGGCCTTCAAAGTTTCTGTTGAGAAATCAGTTGATAGTTATAGGGGTACTCCCTTGTATGTAAGTAACTGCTTTCCTCTTACTATTTTTAAGATTATTGTTTAGTCTTTAACCTTGGGCATTTTAATTGTGATGTGTGTTGATATAAGCCTCTTTGGTTTCATATTGACAGACAAAAGTGCTGGCAAAGGTCTTTGTTTCTTTGCTAAGACATCCCCACCACAATGACAACAGGCAGTCACCATATCTGATTCTCCATCAACCTGGTCCATACTGTTGCCACACCCTGGTGACTCCTTGAGACCTAGCCCCACAAAATTTGTAGCCCCACCCAAGCTATTTGCAGTGGCTTTTCCATATGAAGGGCTTGTCCTAACTCAGGCTTCAGACTCTCCTAAAATCTCTCAAACAAGAGGCAGCTGGCCTTAGCATGCCCCATACCTCTCAATAAGTGGCCCTATGCCCAGCACTAATAGCAGCCTACCTTGCTTCACATGTTGGCCTCTCCTCAGCACCTCCAAGCCCAGCACAAGTAGCATCAGCCATCTGCAGATTGCTCTATAGCTCATGCCAGGTGGACCTAGGCAGGGCACAAGCAGTAGCTGACTTTGTACCTACCTGGAGGTCCCAGAGTCAATGCACCAGGTGGTCAGCTTTAGACCACACCAGATTACAACTCTACCACATTCATAAATGACACGCTAAAAGTGCAGATGCGGTGAGCACCAAAGGCCCACTGAAGCAACTACTGCTACTGCTCCACAGAGGCATGTCCTGAGCAGCAGCTCTTTTGCTGTAGTCATACCTGGTCTGCACAGCCAATTGGCCTGGGGGGTCAACACCTCCCCATGATGCCAATAGCAATCAAGGCTCAACTACAACAGAAGAGTATACACAGCCCACATAGAGGTGTACCTAGAGTGCCATCTCAGGTGACTGGGGAGGCTGAGTCACTGGGCCCTCTAGAAAACCTACTACACAAGCCCACTCTACCAATTCTAGGAAGTTAGGTCTGATCAAATAATTGAATCATTCCCCCTTTCCATGGGAACTGACCTTTAGACCACTTCACAACAAACATTCTCTTTCGCCTAGACCACATTCCATTTGCTAATACCATTATCTTTCCCTCTGGACTTGCCCAGGTTCTGGACCTGCCCACAGAATTCTTTGCCAAAAAAGCCCACCTGGAGTCCTTTAAAATCTCTTTCCATCCCTGGATGCTGGCTCCATTTGGGGGCTTAGACTATCTGGTCTCCAGATCACCTAATATATTTATAACCCCTTACCACTTTTGGCCTGGTGTGTTCCTTCACAGGAGACATAGCAGCTCTACCTAATACACAGAAACAAGTACAAGGAAGCAGCAAAAATGCAGAGACAAAGAAACATGTCCAAAATGAAAGAACAAAAGAAATTTCCAGAAATAAAACTAAATGAAATGGAAGCAAGCGAACTACCAGATTCAGATTTCAAAACAATGATTATAAGGATGCTCAAAGAACTTAATAAGAACTTCAAGGAACTTGGTGAGAACATCAATGATGAGAAAAAAATAGACAAGTCAGAAATGAAAGATACACTAAGTGAAATAAAGAATAATTTACAGAAAATCAACAATAGAGTAGAGGACTTCGCGAATCAGATCAGTGATTTAGAATATAAGGAAGCAAAAAAACAAAACAAAACAAAACAAAAAAACAAAACAAAAAAACACCCAATCAGAACAGCAAAAAGAAAAAATAATCCAAAAATATAAAGATAGTATAAGGAGCCTCGGGGAAAACTTCAAGCATACCAACCTTTGCATCATAGGAGTGACTGAAGAATAAGAGAGGGAATAAGAAATTGAAAACCTTTTTGAATATACAATGACATAAAAGTTACCCTATTTAGTGAAAGAAATAGACATGCAAGTCTAGGAAGCACAGAGAGTTTCAAACTAATGTTTCCTTTGATGCCATAAGTTTAAACTTACAGGTTCTCAATTTCTTCAAAAATTCGTATTCATTTTCTTGACTGAATTCTGGCCCTTCTTTAAGATATGACTTTCCTGAAATACCTCAAGTACTTTAAAAATCAGTATCATTGATAAAACTCCAGAAATATTGATAAAAATGAAAAGATAGAGACACAAACCACCAATCATTCCAGTCATTAACAAGATAATGAGGAAATAGAATGAACAACTTTACAACTTTACTTAGAAGTGGACCAATTTCTTGAAACCCAAAACTCAAGCAAGATTAAATAAACAATCAGAATAACCCTATGACCATTAAAAATTTGAATGTAACTAGAATACTCCTGAAAAAAAAACCTCACTGTGGTATTAGTCCAAATATTTAAGGAGAATTAGCAACAATTTTACTGGTACATAAGTCAATCACACTACTATATACTAAAAATTAACATCAGAAACTAAAATGTAACACACAAAACATTAACTCCAAAAAATTAATTATATAGATTATGTATACACATAATAAAATATGTATAGAATTTATATGTTGAAATTTACAAAATAATGAAAGAAATCAAAACCTAATAAAATCAAAAGGCATACCGTGGTTATGGATTGGAATACTCATAATAGTAAAGATCTCATTTCTTCTCAATTTGATCTATAGATTTAATATGATTAATTAAAATCCCAACAATATCTTTTGTAGACAGAAAAAATTTTATTCTGAAATTTATATGGAAATTCACAGCCACTAGAATAGGTAAACATTTTGAAAAAGAAGCATAAAGAGGAATCATACTATCCAATATTAAGATTTACTATATAGCTACAGAAATCAAGACTGTGATATTTGATAGATGATAGACACATAAGTCAATGGGAATGAATAAAGAACCCAGAAATAGACCCACACCAGTATGCCCAATTGATTTTTGATAAAGTTCAAGATTAATTCAATGGAGGAAGGATAGTGTTTTCAATGAATTATGCTTGAGCAACTGGACATCCATAGGCAAAACAAAATGTACTTTGACTTAGACCTCACAACACATATATTCACAGATACAAGTGAGATCATTTTTCTCTTTTATACAAACATCATATCCATATTGTCTATTTTTGTGATAGCCAATATGGTAGAAACTTGCCATTTGTGCCTATTGAGCATTGAAATGTAGTTAGCATGAATTTAGATGTGCTATAAATGTAAAATGCTTAATGGATTTTAAAGACTTAGTATGAAAAAATAATTCCATATATCTCATTAATAATTTATATTGGTTAAATCTTGAAATAACATTCTAAATTTTTAATTAAATAACACATTATTAAAGTTTATTCTACGTTCTTTATATTTTAATCTATGTATTGGAAATGTTGAAATTACACATGTGGTTTGCAATATATTTCTATTGGTCACAACTAATTTAATCTACAATTTTTCGTTTCAGTTTCTTTATATAATGTATTTGAATGAGAAGCCTTCTGCATAAAAACCTAAAGACTTTTATTAAAGTTTTACATTTATCTGGCCAAATATTGAGTCTTTTTTGGAACTATATATATTATTTCTGAAACATTCAATTTAGTTTTTGTATCAATAAAAAAATTTTGTAGTTATATCTATTTAAAAAATAAGTATAGAGTAGAATCTATTCTAATTATTTGGGGATTGCAAAGCCATTTTTCTTGAGAAATTTGCATTTGTCAATTGATAATCTTTACTTATCTACACTAATAAAAGAGAAACATGCAAATTTGTATCAATCCACTACACCCCAAGCCATGCCCACCAGCCAATCAGAGTGACTATATGCAAATTAAACCAACCAAGATGGCAGCCAGCAGCCACAAAGCTGGAGCAAGCAGGAAGCTTGGTTGCCCTGGTGATGCAGAAAGCCAAGCTTCCCACCTGCCCTGGCAGATGTAGCTTCCACTCAAGGCAACAAAGTTTCAATTATAGAAGATAAATAAATCTCAGATACCTGCTTCCAGCCAGCCTCTCTGGGAGCTTGGGTCACTGGGGGACATGGCCAGCCTGAAAACAGCTATCAGCCCCTCACCCAGGCTTGCCAGGCACCCCATCAGGACCCCTCATCCTGAAGGAGGTGTGCCCAGCCTGAAAACGGCTCTCAGGCCCTCACCCAGGCTGGCCAGGTACCCCAGTAGGAATGCCCACACTGATTGGGCTGTAGCCAGTCTGCAAACATCCATCAGCCCCTCACCCAAGCTGGCCAGGCACCCCAGCAGGATCCTCCTCCCTGAAGGGGATGTGGCCAGCTGAAAATGGCCCTCAGCCCCTCACCCAGGCTGGCCAGGCACCCGAGCAGGACCCCACCCTGATCCAGAACACCCTTCAGGGTAAACTAGCCAGCCCCCACCCATGCACCAGGTCTTTATTCTATATAATATAAGGGTAATATGCAAATTGACCCTAACAGCAGAACAACCTGGAATGACTGGTCACTATGACACACACTGACCACCAGGGGGCAGACACTCAATGCAGGAGTTGCCCTCTGGTGGTCAGTGCACTTCCACAAGGGAAGCTCTGCTCAGCCACAAGCCAGGCTGATGGCTGCCAGTACAGAGGTGGTGGTGGGAGTTTCTCCCGCCTCCTCAGCAGCGCTAAGGATGTCCGACTGCAGCTTAAGCCTGCTCCCCTCTGGCAAATGGACATCCCCCTAGGGCTCCCAGGCTGCCAGAAGGATGTCTGACTGCCAGCTTAGGCCCTATCCCCCGGGGAGCAGGCCTAAACCAGCAGGTGGACATCCCCTGAGGGGTCCCAGACTGCCAGAGGGCACAGGCCGGGCTGAGGGGACCCTCCCCCCTGAGTGCACAAATTTTTGCACCAGGCCTCTAGTAATGTATATAAAACTATAGAAGTAATTATTGCTGGCTTAATTAAATTAGCTTGGGTACATACTCAAATAGTGGGAACAGAACCTGTGTGCCTACCAGAGAGTTGAGTATTTACTGAAATAATTCATTTTACATTAGGCATTAGCTAATGTGCCTTCTAGAAGAAATACAGTGTTAATCTAAAAAGTTGACTAAGTTGACATCGGTTACATGTCTGTTCAGAAATCCTCGTCTGTACTTTGTCCTATTGATGGCTTTTCTGACTCCCTCACTAAATTCTGAATTCATGAAGAGATTTTATTTTTCATTGACACATATGCCAGTAATTGGTAAATCATAAGTGACAAATAAATTATCTGATGAATAAAATATTTTGAGAAAATATTAAGTCAAATGTTGAGCCAGTCACCATTACAATTCAAGCCAGAGCCCATAACCTAGTAAATCTTGACAGTTGACTTTAATCTTTAATCAGAATGTCTGGACATTGCCTAGAAGGAAGTATCTGTTTCTGTATAGTCCTTCCAAGAGAACACTTGAAATTGGTTTATACTCTAGACATTTTGGTTGTTGCTTAGAAATATATTTAATGGGATCCTCAGACTGAATTTAGAAGAAAAGTAAGCTGTCATCTAAAGATTGTTAACACCATCAATAAATTGATAGCTCTAGGGTATAAAGAGCACTTATATTGTTTCTGTAGCCTTAGTATCTAGTAAATTTACTCCAGTAAACAGTACTAAAGCAGTTTTCTTGACAGTTACATTTTCTAGCCATTGATTTTTGTAAATGTACATCATTTAGAATTCTGAGAGAGCTTTAAGAAAGCTTGAGTTCAGTTGAAATTATATGAATAGTGATTTGCTTTTTCTGTTCATTAGATAATGTAAGTATTTATGTAATTAGGAGGCTCCAATAATGTTAAAGGTGGATCGAATGAAAAACAAATGTTCAAAAGCCTTTTGTGAATGGAAGAGACTCAATAGAGACTGGAAAAAAAAAAAAACAAGTCATAGGGAGTTGAGAACAATCCATCATTTTTGGAAATTCAAAAAGTATTCAGATATTTCTATGTCCTTTGCTAGCTTTATTGTTTATATAATAACCCCTTTTCTATAATGACTTTTATTTGAAATCCTTAGCGCTAAAATTGATTATATTTCACTTAGGATCTACCTTCATGCCTTACCATTGATTTTCATTTCCATTACCATCCAAAGTCCTTCCCATCAGAAATGCTGACCAATCTCTGTCATATTTGAAGCATTAGCAATATATATGAATGTACTGCGTTTGATCCTATAACTTTTTCAGCAATTTTGATACTTTCCCCTCCTCTACTTTTTTGTTTTCCATGGTTCTTTTCTAGTTTCCATTTGCTTGTTTTGTCTTCCTCAAGAGGGCTCACGTAGTGTGTGTGTCTCCAACATGTTTACTTACCTTGATGTTTCCAAATACGGTCAGTTCAAATTTATCGTAATACCTAAATTGTTTGAATTGAAGTTTAAAGAATGAGCTATGCATCAAGAATTTTGTAGGATTCAATTTCGAAGCCAACTTTTAGGGTATGTCTTCTGACCCAAAGTTCAACTAAGTCCTCTACAGTCCCAGTACCATAAAGTGAGAACTGAAGGTCAAAATTAAGACTTAGCAGTATTGTAGGGTCCCCAAATTCCTTTTCATATTCAAAACAACACAGTGAATAAAGTTATTTTTATTTTTTTATTCAGTAATACCTTGACAGTAACTGCCACATAATATGTATGTTTGCTTTTAACCATAAGCTGGTTTAATCAATTTTATGTCACTGCATTATATGGAACCCTGAAAACTTAGAATAAAATATTTATAGACCTAAGAACACATATATACATGCTCCTTTTTCCCTTCACCAATCTTTCTCATTATTTTAGCGTTTAGGTGTAGCCATAGTCTTCCATTACAAAATAGAGAGTGCTGTTTGTTTGCCTGTCAATTTATTCATATCAAGTCATAATTGGTGCTTACATTGTGCCAGACAATGTTCTAAGCACTTATACATATTAACTCATTAATCCTCATAAATCCTTTAGAAGATATACAATATTATTTTCACTTTACAGACAGAGGATTTAAGACACTGGATAATTCCTGAACATGCTCAAGGTCACACTTACTAGTAAGCGGTAAATAAAAACCAAACCTGGGTCATCTTGTTCCCAAGTCCAGTTCTTTGGCTCCGCTGTTTCAATACATGGTATTTTTATGAGAAATTTTGCTCCCCTATTCTTTTTTTAATTCTTTATTGTTTAATGTATTACATGAGTCTTCTTTTTCCCCCCATTGACCTCTACCCCATCACCTCCTCTCCCAAGCACATTCCCTCACTCCCATACTGTCTATCCATTGGTTTTTCTCACATGCATGCATAAGAGAGTTAACAAGTGTGTGCAAAAGTAGGCCTACTTTTCACATGGAAAAAAGACATGCAAGTTATGATTATTACAGTAGTTTAATTAATTGTTTCACATGCTGACAACTGTAAACTTACTTTTTCCAACCCCTGTATAACAATTAAGAAGTAATCTTATTTTATTGCACTCAAACTTTATCCCAAAATTACTTGTGTATGTCAAGCATATTGAAATAGGTTTGCATTATATATTTGTTCTTCTGAGTAGAAATTGGCCCTATAATACAGACAAAACATAAATTACACTTAAGATGAAGTTAAAAAATGTTTCTGGGTAAAGGATGTAGGGGAATACATGATTCATTTTTTAAACTTTTCTATAAATCTATACTTCTTTGAAAATATGAAGATGAAAATATTTTAAAGTATTACTAGCCAAATTAAAGAATATAAATTGGAGCAGTACTACAAGTGCACAAAATCAAGGACACGCTATTCACATGATACTCAATGTGAGCAGTGCTCCCTAAAGTTGTTCAATGAGGAAGACCTAAAATAAAGTTATTTATTTTTATTAGAAGCAATAATGAAAGAAATAGCAATAGAACAATAACAAAAGAAAAACAAACTGAACAAAAGACAATTATTTCTAGGTTTTATAATGTTTTTTTAATGTTCTTCAGCAGAAATTGTTCAAGCATCATTTCCTACCACAGTAAGAAGGCTCAGTGCCTCTCAGAAATATGTCATTTATTAATAATGCCAATTCCTGATAGGAAGGCAGAGACAATGTTAGTCTTATTTACAGATGCAATCCCAGAACCTAGGCAATACCTGGTCCATAATGGGCAATTAATTTGTGGAAGGGATAAGCTGATCAATAAATAATGGATGGATGTTGATAGTGCTTTTCCTTCTTTAAACCACTTTTAAATGTGCTAATAGTCTATTAATAACATTTCTGTTTTCTTTAGGTAAAAATTAATCCTTTTATTTAATGGAATAGTAAAAGGCAGCCTAGACCATTTCAATGGCTTGTCTGAGTTCACCGAATGAATATGTGTGTATGCAAGCAAGCCTCACATGTTGGCTGCCTAGCTGCCCAAAGCCGCCCAAGGTTCAGGTAACCAGGGCTAGCCAAGCTTATGTGGCCAGCAGTGGCAGCAGCAGAGGTGTGATGGGGCTGTCGCCTTCCCCTGATCACAGAGTCACCTCCTGCCCCTAAGGGCTCCTGGATTGTGAGAGGTGGCAGGCCTGGTTGAGGGACCCTCCACTCGCACTGGGCCTCTAGTATTTATATATACTTTATGTCCAAGTGTATGTAATAAATAAGTAAATTAATAGTAAAGTCAACCAAACAGGTCTATTTCAAGATATTTGCACTATATAGCATTTAAACTGAAAAGAGGAGAAATAATCAAAAAAGGCAATTTATTTAAAAGAAACATAAATGGGGAGGATTTGAGATCTTGCTCCTCAGCATATGTCATCAGTTTAGCTCAAATAAACTCTTATAAAAATGTTTTTAAAAAGTAAAATAAAGGGGACATGAATGTACAAACCAGGGAACACACTTTTCTAGATACATATTCCATAATACCTGAGAAGATAGAAAGTGAATTCACTGAAAAACTTAATAAAATAGTGACCTAAAAAATTCATGAATCAAAATAAGTCCCTGTTTTCAATATTTAGAATTTGAGTCTTTTCTTTATTGAATTCATTTATGTAGAGGAAACTATGCTATGTTGTTTTATTAGAAGTTTTAATTTACTTTAAGAGTAGTAATTACCATTTGTAAAGGGAAGTATTTTCAAAATTACCTCCATTTTTTAATGAAATACCCTCTGTTAATCTCTCACGTCTCATATATCCTATTTCATTTTTAATTCCCTGCAAACTTATCTTTCCTGTTAAATTATTCTTGTCTCTTTCTCAATGATGACTGATAATGATAATGTTGAAATATGTTTCCTTCTAACATCCAGACTACTATCCAATCTATATCAATCACTCCATCATATTTTTAAAATCTGGACTCTGCTGCTGAGATTTCTCTTGGTCTGTATTTTATCATCTGATTCTCACACTAAGTACCTTTCCTCCCTTCATCATCCCTTCCAGTCAGTTCAGAAAGCTGCCCTTAATCTATTATGTTGCTAAAACAACACCATTAATCACTTACAGTTATCATCCTTTCTTCCTATCTTCCAAACTTTAGTTTACATTATCCTCCATTTTTTCTCTACTACAGTTTTTTTTTTTTTCTGGCTTGACTTTTCACACATTATCCTGTCCTGTGTGTTTTCATTACTCTTTTTACTTGATGCCTTTGTTTCCTTCTTTTGCTATAACCACCTTTATTCTATTTTCTCTACATGAAACAGCATTGCTAATTACAAAATCTTCTCTTTTCCCAATTGTTCATTGATCATTTTGTTCTGGTACTTATTTGATATTTTTCTTGGGATATAATTGACATACAGCATTATATTACTTTCAGGTGTACAACATAATGATTCCATATTTGTATAGATTGCAAAAAGATCACCACAATAAGTGGAGTGAAACATCTTTTACCATGCAGAGTTCCAACATTTCTTTCTCGTGATAAGAACCTTTAAGATATACTCTCTAGCACCTTTCAAATAGGCAATACAGCACTATTAACCAAAGTCTCCATGTTGTACTCTAGTACTTATTTTAGTATCCTATATAATAAAGAGGGAATATGCAAATTGATCATCACTCTGGTCAATTTGCACCCACAGCTGAGGCTAAGTTCCCATAACGAGCCTTAAGGAGCAAGCAGCAGGGACCTGAGGCTGTGCGCCCACCCACCTCCTGCGTGGGGCTTGACAGGGGACCTCAAGTCATGCCTTCCACCCACAAGGCTTGACAGGAGAC
>PVJC01055221.1:0-10260 GCA_004026665.1 Murina feae
AAACTTCTTGAAAAACCTAATAACCATGGTTTTGAACTCTATATCCAGTCGTTTGCGTTCCTCCATTTCTGTCTTTTGTGACCTGTCTCTTAGTCTCCGCATTTTGGCTTTCTGTGCTGGGTGTCCTATATAAGGCCCAGTGATTCAGCCTCCCCAATCACCTGGGGTGGCTACTCTTGTTGTATGCCTTTGAAGGCTGTGTGCACAGTCTTGTTGTAGTTATCACTGGGAAGTATCACTGGGGCGAAATGACCTGCAGGCCTTTCTCCTCGTTGTTTGGAGTTTGGATCTATTGGAGTTCTGTCTCAGCTGCAGACCCTTAGGTTGTGCTGCAGGGAGGCAGGCGAACAGCTTGGGCGGGGTTGTAAGTGGGGTGGGGCGGGGTCTCAGAATCACCGGGGGTGGAGCGATTCACAATGGCATCCCCTCTGCGGATGCCGCAGTTTCTACCGGGTTTGGCTTTTCTAAACCCTGGGGTCTGCGCACGGTTCTCAGTCCTGGAATCTCCGCGTAAGTGATAGCTGCGAATAGCACTCCTAGAACGCCACTGGTCTTTCACCACCCCGTTGCCCTACAGCCCGCGTTGCATTCAGTGCGACCCGGAAGTTTTTAATCTTCTGAGCTGCGGACCGATCAGCGCTGCCACTCCCTTTCACCCGCCCTGCCGCGTGCGCCGCGCCGCCGCCTCCGTTTCGCGTCCATACCTTGGGCGCCAGGAGCTTCTGTTCAGTCTCAGAGCACTCCTCTTGCTTTCTAGGTGTAACGGTTCCCCTCCCTTGGTTCTGGAGGATGGCCGTTTATCTGAATGGTTGTATTTCTATAATATAGGTGTGGAGGCTGTGCATTTAGGTATATACCTCATGCTGCCATCTTGGTTCTTCCTTTTAACATATCTTTTAATAAAATTGACAATTTTACCAATAGAAGATTTGTGCCTTCTATGTTAGATTGATTCCTGAAAACTTTATATCTTCTGATATTCTTGTAAGTTTTAACTTCTCTTCTGCATGTTTATTCCTGATGTTTAAACAGGCACTTGGCTTTTATATATCAAAAACAAACCAGGTTTCTTAGCAAACCCTTATTATTTTTACCAATATAAGTATAATTTTTTGCTTTATATTCTTTGCAAAATGGACCATCTTTGCAAAATTTCTCCAATCTGCATGACTAATTTCTTTTTCTGCTTTATTGTACAAGATAACACCTTTAATAAAATGTGAAATGGAAGAGGTGGACACTCTTTTCTCATTTACAATTTTGAAGATAATATTTCTGTTTCCATATTTTCAGTAATCTTTGCCCTAAAATTATAAATACCTTTTATCATATTATGCTAGGTACCTACTCTTCCTAATTTTCCAAAATATTTTTTATAAATAGTTAATTTTTTTTCAAAATTCTTTGTATCAGTTAAGATGAACATTTATTTCCCACTTAGGTTTTCTGTTAATGTGGTGAACTTAATAAATTTTGTAATATAAAACAATCTGCTCATGTCTTGCTTAAATGTGGTTTTATCATGGTATATTACGTTTCTGTTTAGTAGCTGACTGTATTTACTGAATGGACTGGGTGTTCTCTGGACCCAGCATGTCACTTTAACCTGTGTGGTTTCTTTTGTAGCTTTGTCCTACTCAGATAGAGTGGTCAGCTGAGACTATGGTTTGCTTAATAATGGTAGGTAAGTTGAAGCACTTTATGACTTTGAATGAAACATTCCATAAATTGGATCAGCAATAATACCATCTAAAACTAACAAATGCCCAAACTATAAATAGGTACAAACTTTCATTGGAAAGCCTGCTATTGATTCTGCTTCTGTGATGCAACTGCAAATATTTAATTATCTACAGTCTTGAACAGCATGTGGGGTAGAAATTTGGGTGTTTATGTGATGTATTTCCAACAATCACACCAGAAATAAATATCTGAGTGAGCCCAATTAATGTATTTGTTTGCATACACACAGGCACGTGCACGCACGTGCACACACACACACAGAGATCTAGGAAGGGAGGGAGGGAGGGAGAGAGAGAGAGAGAGAGAGAGAGAGAGAGAGAGAGAGAGAGAGAGAGGAGAGAGAAGAGACAGAGACAGAGACAGACAGAGAGAGAGAGACAGAGAGGTGAGCTTGCTGTCTATAATTAGACAACAAGCTCACATATATTTATAATTAAATATTTACATATATTTACATATACCTTAGGCAATTACATCTTCTTCTATCATTGCATTATTTCTCCTTGAAAACCCTTCTCTCCAAAAAGATTTGGGTTTCTACAGTGACACAATTAGAAAGACAGATTCTAAAATGTCTAACTTCATTCCCTGCCCTTGCCAGCATAGCAAGGGAACACAACCAACAATAGTGATCCAAAATCCAAAGGAAGACCCCATGGTTACTATCTTTCCTTTGTATTTTGCATGCTAATTGTGCTCTTCCTGTGGTTGGACAATTTAGAAACTCAAATTTAGGGGCGAGCATTATTACGACTGCATTCAGCCTTGGCTCTTACACTTCACTGTCTTTTTACTTTAATGATCATTTAAAACACATTTGTAGAGTTTGACAAAGCATTGATGACTCTCAGTAAGAATAATGTGCACATTCGGTTGGAGCCGGCTTCCTAATAAATCTGGATGCTGGCTGTCAGAACATGGTGAGCATTTTCCCAGATTCGCTGCAGAGCACTGCCATCCAGTGTGTAGCTGAAGAGCTGGTTCCAGGGGCAGTGTCAGTGCAGATGGGAAGGTTCAGGAGTTTCCCAGAAACCTGTGTTGTTGTTTTTTTAAATTTTGTGACAGTTTTTCAGCAGAAGCCAAATGTCTTTTAAAATTTTTCAGAGAATCTCGCATCTATAGTGCTTTTAACCTTTATAGCAAAGAATAAATATCTCACATTAATGGCAGGAAGGACTTATAAGTTATGACTCTGGTGGATTTTTTTTCAGGCTTTAAAGCAATGAATGAACAGATATGAATGTCTACCTAGTGTCTTTCATGAGTGTCCCAAATTATTCTGCTCAGTTTTATTTTATGAAAAACCTTCTGCTTCCTGGTTTCTCATCTAAACTTGAAATAATTAAAACATAAACAAGCAAATAAAACTTCTCTGTGCTGTTTTTAAACAAGTAATGCATGTATATAAATGAATTTTCATTATTTTCCAAAATGTGCCAAGTACATTGCCTGGTGCAGAATAAATGTACTGAATGAATGTAACATCAAGTATACAATTCATCCTGTCTTTAAAATGCAGCTTTATAATCCCTCCAGCACAGGATCTTCTCAACCATACATATTGTACTCCCTCACAGAAGAAAGCTTGTACTTCAACCAACATTGAAAGATCAACAAAAACATCATGCTTTCTTATTTCTATGACTTTCTAAAACTGTTGTTTTCTTTACCTACTACATTTTATAGTCCTAACTTTATCAGAAAATGTGCCTTAGACATGTTTCAGAATTCTATTTGTTCTCCCATACCTAAATCAAATTTTCTGTACTGAATCTGAATTAATCATTCTCATCTCTGATCACCTCTAGCACTGAATCTGAGACTCGCATCTGAAAGAAAATTATCATCATCATATATAATAAAAGGGTAATATGCAAATTGACCCTAACAGCAGAACAACTGGGAATGACTAGTCACTATGACACACAGTGGCCACCAGGAAGAGGACACTCAATGCAGGAGGTGCCCCCTGATGGTCAGTGGACTCCCACAGGGAGAGTTCCACTCAGCCACAAGCCAGGCTGCCAGCTGTCAGCACAGCAGTGGTGGTGAGAGACTCTCCCACCTTCTCAGCAGCACTAAGGATGTCTGACTGCAGCTTAGGCCTGCTCCCCACTGACAAGTAAGTGGATATCTCCTGAGGGCTCCTGGGCTGCCAGAGGGATGTCTTACTGCCAGCTTAGGCCGATCCCCCGGGGAGTGGGCGTAAGCCAGCAGGTGGACATCCCCCGAGGGGTCCCAGACTGTGAGAGGGCACCGGCCAGGCTGAGGGCCCCCCCCCCCCGCAAGTGCACAAATTTTTGTGCACTGGGCCTCTAGTATCCTTATAAATATCAATGACTATATCTTCTAAAAGTTAAAAAGTTATTTCAGGATAAGGTTTATATTGTTTATTTTAATTGTGCACAAGGGTGGGAGGGATGGAGTCCCCTCAGCCCGATGTGCACCCTCTGTCACATTCCGGGACCCCAGCCGCTCTGGGCCTAGGCATGGGCCTACAGGCTTGGGGTGGTCTGACTCCCCAGGATGCCTGTCCAGGGGACACAGGACTTTTGGTGCCAGCACGTGTGCAAGCAGCCGCAGAGTGAGAACCTCCACTGGTGCCCACCCATGCACTCCAGTGGGGCCTGCCCATGCACTCATTGACTGGTGGGCATGGCTTGTGGGCATGACTTGAGCATAGCAGAGGGATGGCTAATTTGCATGTTTCTCTTTTATTATATAGGATTATATACCACACACACACACACACACACACACACACACACACACACACCGAGTGGCCAGATTATTATGACCACCTGAGGTTTGTAGGCAAATTAGCTATAATTTCACACTGAAGTTGCTAAAGGGCAAGACCATCATAAACTGGGAAGTAGGTTGTTTACCATGACAGTAGAAGTGATTTTTTTCTGAAGATATGGGTAAACAATGAGATGTAACAGCGTTTGAATGTGGCCAGATTATTATGACCACCCCATCAGTACTTCATTGGGCCACCTTTTGCCTTCAGCACTGCAGCGATTCTTCTTGGCATTGACTCCATGAGATGTTGAAAGGTGATGAGAGGAATCTGACACCATGCCTGAGGAATAGCACTGTCCAGTTCTGTGAGATTTGATGGTTGTGGAACCAGCTGCCTGATGGCCTTTTTAACTTTGTCCTACAAATGTTCAATTGGATTAAGATATGTTGATTGTAGGGGCCACCTAAGCAAGGCAAAGTCTCCCTCATGTTCTTGAAACCACTCCTGCACAATATGAGCACTGTGGCATGGTGCATTGTCTTGTTAGAAGAAGCCATCTCCATTGGAATATGACATCAACATGATAGGATGAACTTGATCAGCAGTGATACTTAGGTATGTTGTGCTATTCAGATGTTGTTCCGCATGAATTAAAGGGCCCAAATCATGCTAGGAAAACATGTCCAAAACTATAACACTGCCCCCAGTAACAGGTTGTACTCATGCATGTGAGGTGCATGCGTTCATGCTGTTTCTGCCAAATTCTCTGCTATCTGCATGATGCAACTGGAAATGTGATACATCGAACCACATGACTTTTTTCCAATGCCCGGCTATCCAATCCTTGTGTTCCTGTGTGAATTGGAGACGTTTTATCTTGGAAACTGCAGACAGCAAAGGTGTTTGAACAGGCCTTTGGCTTCATATCCCATACAATGTAGTGTAGGCTATTTTGCCTACAAACATCAGGTGGTCATAATAATCTGGCCACTCACGTTCAGATATAAACCATGTTCAAAGGCTGTTAAATCATGTTGTTTACCCATCTCTTCAGAAAAACATCACTTCTACTGCCGTGGTAAACAACCTGCTTCCCTATTTATAATGGTCTGGCCCTCTAGAAACTTCAATGTGAAATTATAGCTAATTTGCCTACAAACATCAGGTGGTCATAACAATCTGGCCACTCAGTGTATATGTATTTCAGAGAAGAAGGGAGAGGGAGAAAAGAGAAACATGATGAGAGAGAATCACTGATCAGCTGCCTTTTGTACACCCTACACTGGGGATTGATCCCACAACCCAGTCATGTGGCTTGACCAAAATCAAACAGTGACCTCTGGTTCATAGGTTGATGCTCAACCTCAGAGCCATGCTGACCAGGTAAATTTTAAGCACTTAAAAAGAAATTCTTATTGTTGATATTTTACAGATGTCCCTCTTTTCTCCCTGCATTGCTCCCCTCTACCCAGTTCCTGCCTCACCCAGGCCCTTGCCACCCTATTGTCCATGTCCATAGGTAATGCATACATGCATATAAGATCTTTGTCTAATTTCTTTCCACCCCCCACCCCCTTTCTCTCTGAGAATCATCAGTTTTTTCCATTTCCATGCCCCTGATCCTAATCCACTCACCAATATATTCTGTTCATCAGATATTTTATTCATTTGATTTGTAGGTTCAATTGTTGATAAATATGTATTTGTTGCCACTTTGTTGTTCATATATTCTATCTTTACTATGTTCTTCTTCTTCCTCTTCAGCATTTAATATAATACTGGTATGGTGATGATGAACTTCTTTAGCTTTTTCTTGTCTGTGAAGCTCTTTATCTGACCTTCAATTTTAAATGATAGCTTTGCTGGGTAGAGTAATCTTGGTTATAGGTTCTTGCTATTCATTACTTTGAATATTTCTTGCCACTCCCTTCTGGCCTGCATAATTTCTGTTGAGAAATCAGGTGACAGTTGTATGGACACTCCCTTGTAGGTAACTAACTGCTTTTCTCTTGCTGCTTTTAAGATTCTCTCTTTGTCTTTTGCCCTTGGCATTTTAATTATGATGTGTCTTGGTGTGGTCCTCTTTGGGTTCCTCTTATTTAGGATCCTCTGTGCTGCCTGGTCTTGTAAGTATGTTTGTTACATCAGGTAGGGGAAGTTTTCTGTCATTATTTCTTCATATAGGTTTTCAGCATCTTGCTCTCTCTCTTCTTCTGGCACCCCCATAATTTGTGTTGCTAGTATGCTTGAAGTTGTCCCAGAGGTTCCTTATGCTGTCTTCATACTTTTGAATTTTTTTTTCTTTTTGGTTGGGTGTTTTTGGTTCCTCATATTTCAAATCATTGATTTGATTCTCAGAATCATCTACTCTACTGTTGAATCCCTGAATATTATTTTTTTTTATTGTGTAAAGTTTCACACATGTCTCCTTTTTTCCCAATTGAACACCCCCCCCCCAGCCATTCCCACCTTGGCAAGCCCTCACCACCCCAGTGTCTATGTCCATTGATTATGCTAATAAGTATGCATACAAGTTCTTTGGTTGCTCTCTAATCCCCCTCCCTTACCATTTGTCTCTGAATTAATTCTTATTAATCAAATCTGAATATTATTCTTTATTTCAGTCTGTGTATGCTTAATTTCTGACTGGTCCTTTTCTATTTTGTTGGCATTCTTACTAAGATCCTTGAAAGTCTCACTAAGTTCCTTGGAGGTTTCTAGATGATTCTGGAGTAATCTTTATCTGTGGTTTTGAGCTCTAAATCCAGTATTTTGCTTTCTTCCATTTCTTTCATTCATTTATGACACGTTTCTTTGTTTCCGCATTTTGGCTGCTTCTCTGTTTGTTTCTATATATTGGGTAGAGCTGCTAAGTCTCCTTGTTTTGATAGAGTGGCCTTGTGTAGTAGGCGCCCTATATGGCCCAGTGGCTCAGCCTCCCCAATCACCTGAGGTATATACTCTAGGTGTACCCCTTTGTGGGCTGTGTACATAGTCTGGTTTTAGTTGAGCTTTGATTGTGGTCGGGGTCACTTGGAGGAATTAAACTCCAGATCAATTGAATGTGGGGAACAACTGTGATTACAGTGGGAGAGTTGCTGTGCAGGAAATACCCCTGTGGAATAGGACTTGCTTCATTGGGGCTTTGGTGCTCACTGAGTCTGCCCCTTGAGTGTGTTGCTTATGGATATGTAGAGTTGTAATCTGGTATGCTTTGACGTTGACTACTAGGTACACTGGTTCTTGAATCTCCAGGGAGTTGCAAAGTCAGTGACTGCCTGGTGCCACCTAGCAGGAGCTTCAGAGAGATCTGAAGATTCCTCCTCTTTGTTTTGGGTTTGGAAGTGCTCAGATGAGGTCCAGCTGTGAAGCAAGGCAGACTAGTGCTAGTGCTGGTGCTGGGTTTGGGGTCTTTTATTGATAGGTCTGGGACTCCCTGTCCCAACTGCAGCTTATTTGACAGGTTTTAGCCAGAGCAAAAACAGGTCATTCAGATGCAAAAGCCACTATGCACAGCTTGGGTGGGGTTGGAAATTGGGTGAGGCAGGGTCTCAGTGAATGGTTCAGAAATTGCTGTCAGTCAGCCCTGGGACCAGGGAGGTCCCAACATGGGAATAATGACCACTGTGAGTACCTCCATCTGGAAGAAAGTCACCCTTGAGTTCCTTCCCAATGCCAGTCAGTCCAGTTTCTCCTTGTATGTGTCTGGGTCCCCCAAAGATTTGCCCTGGTACTGGAACTCAGAAAAAGCAGGAGCTTGTAAGTTCAGTTTGTGTGCCTGCCTTTTTAAAGGAGCAGCTGAGTCTCCAGCAGCCTCTGTGTCACTGAGCACCAATCCCCACTGGTTTTTATAGTCTAGTTCTTGCTGCCCATAGGGATTTCTTTTCCCAGCTCTCAGATCCTGAGCTGGGCATCTGGTGTGGGGCTGGGACCCCTTGCTCTTCTGGGCGGCCTCCACAGAAACAAGCTCCCTTCTGATTAAAAAAGTGGCACACGTGGGTGCTGGACCAGCCCGTTCTGTGCCTCCACACCTCCTACCAGTTTCAGTGTGCTTTCTTCTTTACTTCTCTAGTTGTAGGACTTCTATTCAGCCAACTTTCCGGAGGTTCTGGATGATGGTTATTCTGTATTTTAGTTGTAATTTTGATGTGGTTATGGGAGGCAGCAAGTACAGGCATTTTCCTCTGCTGCCATCTTGGTTCTCTTTTAAGTACTTTTAATGAAAGGAATAAAAAGTTTTATCACCATCTCTAATAGAGTGAAATATGGCATCTGCTTAGAGGACAGTATCAGGAAGCCATGAGGACAAACTCTGTGCTAAGTACTTTACATACATTATTCCCCTACTTCCCCACAGCATGATTGGCAGGTAAAATCATTCACAAGTTATAGATGAAAAAACTGAGGACAGAAAGTTTTAGCCACTTGCTCAAGTACAGAGTTACGTATTAGAGTAGCCATGATTTGAACCCAGGACTAGCTGATTCTACTTCCTATGCTTTAAATATTCTACACAACATAATGAAGTAATCACTAGGGTGATTGAGTACAAGTGAGTTGTTTGATTTGCTAAGGGTAAGGATGATCATTATTAAAGATTGAGTCTAGATTTTAGAAAAGAATTTACTGTTTATTGACATTTTCTCATTTTCTCCCATTGGTGTGAAATCCATATACACACTCATCACTCTAGAAATCCAGATATTGTGCTCACTTTGAAATATGGCTCAAATATTTCTTCCTACAATTTATTTTTACTAATTAATATCACATCATTCTGACCATTCTGATGCCTCTGTTTTATTATGCCTAGATTATCAATTTATATGTTCACAAGCATTGTAAAATGTCCCTTAGTTGGTTCTGGTCTCAGTCTAACTCTATTGCAGGTTCCTTTAGTACTGAAAATGAGTCTCATGGAAATTTCCACCCACTATTCATTCCTACCTAAAGTATAACATACTGACTCACAGAGTTGCTATTAGAAAGATTTCTGTATAAATTAATATTGAAATCTGGATGACTGGGAATCTTTAGTGAGTGAAAGAAAATATCTTCAAGTTTTGAGTACCAAGACATATCACTCTCAATAAACTATATTTAGATAAATAGCAGGATTTTCTCATGTCAAAAAAGAAGTTTGACATGTAAAGAATATAAGAAAATTTGGTATTGATGTGCTGTTGATTTGGAAGATAAGAAACTGTCAAAAGCTGGCATTGGTATCTAAGCAATGAATGTTGGGGCAACTTAGCAAGCAGTGTTTTGCAATAGTAAAAGAGTGGTTCTGGGAGTTAGGGATTTGGGTTATGTTTTGTCACTGTCAAAGTGAAATGTAGAGTATATTTTTAAATCCTCTTGACTCAGGCTTCCTTACCTATAGAATAAAGATGTTACATATGCCCAGCCCATTTCATAGGTCATGGAAATTACATGCAATAAAAGAAGAAGAGAATTAAAAGTTTAGTGCCAGCCCTGTCTGGGTAGCTCAATTGGTTAGAGCATCATCCTGATATGCCAAGCTGCAGTTTTGATCCCCAGTCAGAGCACATACAAGTAGAAGCCAATGAATATAAAAATAAATGGAACAATGAAAATCTCTCTCTTTCTCTCTCTCTCTCTCTCCTCTCTCTCTCTCTCTCTCTCTCTCTCTCTCTCTCTCTCTCTCTCTCTCTCTCTCTCTCTCTCTCTCTCTCCTTCTCTCTCCCCCTCCCTCCCTCCCTCTCCCTCTCCCTCTCCCTCACCCTCTCCCTCTCCCTCTCCCTCTCCCT
>PVJC01055222.1:0-10132 GCA_004026665.1 Murina feae
CTATTTTTATTATTAACAGTGTATTTAGGAGGTGTTTGTGTCTCTGATTTTAGTCATTGTGGGATGTAGACCTGTTTCACTGGAAATGGAAGCATACAGACCTGTTACTGATGCAGAATCCTGGCTCATGTTGCTTATTTTCTCTCCATTCAGGTTGGTGGAGTACTTGCAGGCCATGAGGAATTTTTTTTTAATGGAGGGTGGAGATACCATGTATGACTTCTACACATCAATTTTTGACAAAATAAGAGAAAAAGAAACCTGGCAAAATGTGTCTTTTCTTAACGTCCAGCTCCAAGAAGCAGTAGGACAACGTTATCCTGAAGACAGTTCACGGTAAAATATGGGAGGCACCTATCATTTTCAATATTACAAAGTAATCCACGTGTCATGAACCCTTCTATGAATTTTTGTCTGTATTATTTAATCTTCACACTAACCCTATGGATTTTGCTACTGTTATTTTACATATTGGAAAACTAAGGCAGCAGGAAGCTAAGTGACTTGCCCACTGAGCAAAAGGGGGTGACAAGATGGGACTATTCGGTTGCAAGGCTGTGCTGCTGTGGGCTGTGCCACCTCCCTGCCCAGGGGCTGTACACTCCAACCAGCTGCCTGGCCTCCTTCGTGATAGTCTCAGGGAGCTCTGGCCTCGTGGACCCCACTCCCACCACATGCTGCTCAGACCGATCACAGCTAGCTAGGCTCAGGAGGGAGAGTAGGTGCCATCACTTGATGGGCAGAGTCCCATGCTTTCAGCTCTTCCTCCTGCTGAGCAGCTGGGCCAGGTCTGGGAGTCTGTGCCAAGTCTTCGTAGCGCAAAGACCCCTTCCGCCCCATCATGCTCAGTCCCTTTCTCATTCCCCTTCGAAATAAATAGCGATAATGTTTAATGTGGCTGCGTGCCACTTTTAAGGCATTAATTTTCTCAAAACCATGCTGGTTACTAATCATCTGTTGTTAGTAGTAGATAGAATAATTTTTGTTTTTATTTCATTATCTTATTACCTTTGATTCTTCCATAAAAACAGAATTTCATCAATTATGTAGCTAGTTAAAAGCAGGATAACAGGTCAGTTATTTTCCAGATAAGAAATTAGCGCTTAGCATCCCCCAGAGGGGACCAGAGAAATTTGTTTTTCAATATCAGTAGAAACCCATGAATTTTTCTATTTTTATTAAGTTTTCATCTATGACATTAATTTTTTAAAAATATTTTTAGACAGGAAGGAAGGAAGAGAAAGAGAAAAACATCTATGTTAGAGCGAAACATTGATCCTGCACACCCCCAATGGGAATCGAGCTCAACACCGGGCCTGTGCCCTGTGTGTGGGATGCCGCCCAGCCAGCCAAACCACACTGGCCAGGGCTGCAGTCAGTCTTTTCCTGTTGCTCAGACTGTCCATGTGCGTCCTGTGTTCGTCCTGCCCAGATCCAGGGCCTCTCACTAGCGCTCGGCTGTTGGGAGGCTTCGGAAGCCCTCAGCTGGATGCTGGAGCACACCCACTGGCCCTGGGCGGTCACCATGCTAGGCTCCCTATGTGGACAGAGCTAGGCAACATGTAGAAAGAGAGAAGGATGTAAGCTGTTACCAATGTTCTCAGTGGATGTAAAGATGACAGATTTCATTTCTATTTTCCTTTGAATGTTACTAACACATTAAGGTAACAGACATTGGTTTTGTTCTATAATAAATAGCAATAGCCCTGACCGGTTTGGCTCAGTGGATAGAGCGTCGGCCTGCGGACTCAAGGGTCCTGGGTTTGATTTCGGCCAAGGGCATGTACCTTAGTTGTGAGCACATCCCTGGGGGGGAATGTGCAGGATGCAGCTGATTGATGTTTCTGACTCTCTATTCCTCTCTCTTCCTCTCTGTGAAAAAGCAATACAATATATTTAAATAAATAAATAAATAAATAAATAAATAGTAATAGTTCCAAAGTAACAACAATAAGCCCCCAAAAACATGCTTGGGATTGTTTTCTTGTACTTCGATCATCTGCATTTCAAGGTCAATTGGAATAGCTCTTCCTGTGATTAGACCAGCATTGACAAGGGGTTACAGTTTATTTTCTACTTCCAGGAATTGCTTCCTCCCACCTTAGTTTCTTTTTTTGGTTTTGGTTTTTGTTAATTCTCACCCAAGGATATTTTTTTCATTGATTTTCAGAGAGAGCGGGTGGAGGGAGAGAGAGAGGGAGGGAAGAGAGAGAAAGAAACATCCACGTAGAGACACATCAGTTGGTTGCCTCCCACACAGATAGGTGCCCTGGGCTGAGAATGAAACCAGTGACCCTTCGGTGTGTGCGTCGACACTCTAACCATTGAGCAACACCAGCCAGGGCAGTTCCGTTTTGTTTTTGAAGTAGGTAAAACAGCTGAGTTCTTAAATTGAAATCACTGGTACAAAAGTACTTTCAGGGACACCTGGCTTCTGTTTCTGTCTTCCTGTAGGTGATCATTTTTATTAGATTTTCTTTTACACTTGTTATGTTTACTTTTTGGACCAAAAACGTGTATGTGTTCCTTTCCTCCTTATATGTTGCATGAAATGCAACACAGTCCACACTCTCCAACACCTGCCTGGTTTTTCATATGTAAATCACACATCCAAGACTTAGTCCCTCCGCAGGCCAGGCAGTGTCCTTCCCACTGACTGCTTTCACCGTGTCCATTCTGCCGCCGTCCCACAGGTAGGCACTGAGTTCCTAATCCTCGCTGTGCATGTGTGCCTGGCCTTGCACATTTCACCTGTGTCACTGGGAAGTAGATTTTCTGAATGGGATCGCAGCGAAGAGTAAATGAGCGAGTGATTCTGCTGGATCCCACCAGCAGTGTGCAGAGTGGCCTTCTCCACAGCTTCACCCCCTCCATGTGTTGTCAGACTTTTGGATTTTTGCCATCTGATGGTGAGAAATTGTATCTTAGTGTAGTTTTAATTCACATTTTTAAAATATGAGTGAGCTTTGTCATCTTTCCAAATGTGTATTTTTGCATTTCTCTTAAGAACAGCTACTCTAACCTTTTGACAATATTTCTGTCAGTTGTTTTTCTTTATCATCTTTTTCCATTTTTAGGAGCTCTTTAGTTTGGTTTCCCTCTTTGACATTGGTCTTTTTATTCTGCTTATCATATAATCATTTTTGTTGCTATTTAGTCATGCAGATTTTTTTAGTTTTATAACATAACAGTCTTTCTCTTATTACTCCTGGATTCTGAGTCATTGTTAAGAAGGTTTTACTCCTTTCCAGTTATATTTAAATGCACCGCCTTCCAATGTTTGAATTGATTTTTTGCATTTATATATAAATTCATTTGAATTTATCCAGCTGAATAGGAGAAATAGATCCAGCTTAATCTTTTTCCAAATGACTGGTTGGTTCTCATCACTTATTTCTTAAAAAAAAAAAACAAAAACAAAATGTTTCTTTCCCTCATTTATTTGAGGTACCCCTTTATTTTTAAATTTTCATATGTATTTGGACCTCTTTCTAAATTTTTCATTCTATTTCACTGTTCTTTTCATTTCTGTGCCCATAGCATTTTGGTTTAATAAGGTTTTCTTGGCTCTTCTTGCTTATTTATTTTTCTAAATACACTTTATCTTCAAGTGCCTGGCTCTACAAAAACAAACCTAGATGCCATTTTTTTTATTGATTTCAGAGAGGAAGGGAGAGGGAGAGAGAGAAACATCAATGATGAGAGATAATCATTGACTGGCTGCCTCCTGCACGTCACCTACTGGGGAGCCTGCACCCTGGGCATGTGCTCTTGACTGGAATCGAACCTGGGACCCTTTAGTCCATAGGCTGATGCTCTTATCCACTGAGCGAAACAGGCTAGGGCAAGGCATTTTTTTTTTTTTTTTGAGATTGCATTCATTCACAGGTTAACTCAGGGCAGGGAGCCGCCCACCCTTCCTGCTATGACTTCCATGTGCTCTACATGTCTGTCTGCGCCCGTGGGCTTCCTGAGTCCCAGCGAGAATCTCCTGAGTTCAGCATCAAGGCCAAGGCTGTTCCCCCATCTCGCACTCCTCCCTCAGCACTCGTTCCTGGGCAAGTCCCTTACCTATTGATGGCTTCTTCGACCCCTAATGACCTGGAAATCAGTAGTTTAGCCCAAGTGTCTGCACAACTAAAACCTTTGACTGCTCGAATGTCACGTATCCCTGTGTCTTCAGTGCTGCTTATCTGAAAGCTCCTCTCTGATGCCTCCTGACAGCTCTCAGCTTCTTCCCTTCCACTTGACCCCAAAGGCCACCAGAGTTAGTAAGCCAGCAGCACCTGCACCCTCACACGCAGGCCCCTCACTGTGGCCTCGGGTCAGAGGTGTGGGGCTTGTCTGGAGGGGCCTGCGTGTGAGGGTGCAGGTGCTGCTGGGAGTGGTTCTTGCTGTAACTCGGGTTCTCTGTGCACATCAGCATGCGGGCACATCAAGTTCTCCTCCCACACGTTCCGTCTTATGGTGTGCAGTACTTCGGGTTTCCCCTAAGCTGTATCTCCCACTCCAGGAGCAGTCCATGTCCACTGCCTGCAGGGACAAGCTCTCCCATTTGCAGGGCCTGGCATGGTCTGCTCTCCTACAAAGCTCTGACTAGCCTGGCTCAGGCAGCATCCTGTGACTCCTCAGTGACAAGAGGGTGACTTGCATGGTTGTTCTGTGGGTGAGCCCATGGGGGCAAACAAGAGGTCTGTCATCTGCTTAGCTTGGCACCTGATGAGGTATTCAGTAGGTGCCTACTTAGTACTTAGTGATGCTTGTATAACAAACTTAAGAGCTAAACAATTCTGACTAGTGCCTAAGATAGAATGAATGGGTTAATTCATAAATTGCAGCCACCGCCCTGCCTTCCGTGGTCTGCTCCCAGGCTCTTTACTCAGGGCCCTGCCACCCTAGAGCACTGTGTGGCTTCTCAGTCCACTGGCAAGATGCAGAGGAGTAATGGCGTGACACTATGTGCCCAACGCAGTGCCTGGCACAGGGACATCCCCATGCGCTGTGGTAGTTGCTTTCTATCGAGAGTCACATTACAACCAGTGTTAGGGGTGAGTGGATAAAATGAGCATGACACCGTGCTTTCAGAGCAGACCCCACTTCACACACACACACACACACACACACACACACACAACACACGCACTCAGGGTGAGCAGAGGTTTGCTTCTGAGCCCGTTGCCTGAATTTTTTCAAAATTAAGCACCCTGCCTTCGTCTCTCCCTAATTAACCTACGATCACTGTGAAGTGTCTCTTCTCTTTTATAGCTAAATCCAGTATTGAAAACTTGTCCCTCTTATTTCCAAAGCCAAATTCCTATTCTGGAATATACTAGTGGTCCAGTGCACAAAATTTGTGCACATTAAAAGGGGATTAATTAGAGGAAATATTTTAATATTGCTATTTGCCCTTTCTCTATAATAGAAGTGTCAGAGGTGAAAGAAAATTAGTAAAACGTATATGAAAATCTTCCTCCTATCAGAGTCTGGGGTGCACCATGGAACCCAGAGTCAAGTCTTCAACCACCCACGTGCACCTCAAAATCCCTCGAGACCCAAACCTGGACGGCCTCCCTTCTTTGGGCTAGATCCAGACCCAGCCGGTCCCACCCTGTCAAGCTCTGCCAGGTGTGGGGGGGGTGCAGCCTCAGGTCACCTGGGTGCCAGGGCAGGAGGGCACGGCCCGAGGTCCCTCATCAAGCCCTGCTGGGCGGAGGGAGTGCCCTGTAATCCCCCAGTCTGGTGCCGGGGCAGGGGACACAGCCTGAGGTCCCCTGGCCTGGTGCTGGAGTGGGAGGCATGGCCTGAGGTCCCCTGGCCGAGCACCAGGGCAGAGGGCACACCTTGAGGGCCCCCATCAAGTCCCGCTGGGTGCGGGGCACTGCCTCAGGTCCCCTGGCCTGGGGCCAGGGCGGGGGGCATGGCCTGAGGTCCCCCGGCCTGGCACCAGGGAAGAGGGTGCAGCCTGAGTTCCTCTGGCCTGGTGCCAGGACAGGGGGAGCAGCCTGAGGTCTCCTGTCAAGCTCTGCGGGTGGAAGGCACGACCTCAGTTGCCCTGTCAAGCCCCATGCAGGAGGTGGGTGGGCGCGCAGCCTCAGGTCCCTGCTGATTGCTCCTTAAGGCTCATTAAGGGAACTTAGCCTCAGCTGTGGGTGCAAACTGACTGGAGTGATGGTCAATTTGCATATTCCCTCTTTATTATATAGGATGTCAGAAAATATGCCTTTCTTGGAATATTTGCACTCCTTTTATGAAATACTGTGTCTTTTTCTGAAATACAATGTAAATAAAATAAATATTAAAGTGATAAGGGTCTTTTTAAAAAGAGCATTTTTATATGAGCATAATGTTTTCACAAATAAAACTAAATTTCTTTATCTAGTCTGTCTATATCTTTTGAAAATGTGGACACAACTAAGAAGAAGCTCCCTGTTCACGTTTTAGATGGCCTGACTCTGAGCTATAAGGTGAGTGCTGGTCCTCTTTGTGAAAACATTGCTTTCATTAGAATGAGAATGTGCCTGCAATGGGCACTTTCTAGGCTAATTTTCTGCTCTTGTTTTCATAGGTCCCATGGCCTGTGGACATTGTTATAAGCTCAGAATGTCAAAAAATTTATAATCAGGTGTTCCTTCTCTTACTGCAAATAAAATGGGCAAAATACAGTCTGGATGTTTTACTATTTGGTGGTAAGATTTGTTTTCCGCAGATAAATTATCATTTAATTTTAGCCCTGAAAAGAGGTTGGTATATACGAGTACCAAAATGACATGTATTCATAGCAACATTTTTACAGATGTCAGAATTAATGTCCTGAATAAAATACCAGACATATATACAGTTAACCTGAAATACAACAACTCGATTAGGAATTTAGCCAGAATAATAACTCATCTTAGGTAATGTGAAAATTCTAATGACAAGTCTTGGGACTTTGTGTGTACATTTTTGATAACAGCAATCATTCAGGTGATACAGAAACTTCTCGGAGCTTAACTTCCAGAGACTCTGAAGGGGGTGTCCCTGCCGTCCACATGGTGACCATGGGCCGAGGGCCTGCCCTGAGCAGGAGGGTCAGCTTGGAGAGGGGCTCATCCCCCACACTGCTCTTTGAATCCTTTACAGAACTAGCTGGACAGCCACCACTGCAGGACGGGCTTTTGTGTGGACAGAAAATGGCTGCCCAGTTTGGACCACCGAAGAAACCAGTGAGGCAGCAGATTCATCGCATGTTCCTCTTGCGCGTGAAGCTCATGCACTTTGTGAATAGCTTACACAACTACATCATGACCAGGGTTCGTATCTGACTATAGAGAACTACAGGCCTGGTGCACAACATGTGTGCACTGGGGTGGGGGAGGTCTCTCAGCCCGGTCTGCATTCTTTCATGGTCCGGGAGCCACTTAGGGAATGTCCAGCTGATGGCTTAGGCCCACTCCCTGCAGTCAGACATCCTTAGCACTGCCATGGAGGCGGGCTGCTGTGCTCTCCAGTCATCAGCCCGGCATGTAGCTGAGGAGCACACTGCCCACCAGAGGGCAGCTCCTGCATTGAGCATCTGCCCCCTGGTAATCAGTGCATGTCATTCCGCTGTTCAGTTGATTTGCATATTACCCTTTTATTATATAGGACTAGAGGCCTGGTGCACAAAAATTGGTGCACTTGGGGGGTCCCTCAGCCTGGTCTGTGCCTTCTCACAGTCTGGGACCCCTTGGGGGATGTCCACCTGCTGGCGTGCCTGGCCAGCCTGGGTGAGGGGCTGATGGCTGTTTGCAGGTTTGCCAAGCCCCCAGTGGGGACCCTCACCCCATGGGGGTGTGGCCAGCCTGAGTGAGGGGCAGAGGGCCGTTTCAGGCTGCCCACAGCCCCTTCAGGGCTTAGGTCCCTACTGGGATGCCTGGCCAGCCTGGGTGAGGGGCAAAGGGTCAGTTCAGGCTGCCCACAGCCCCTTCAGGGTTCAGGTCCCTACTGGGGTGCCTGGCTGGAAGCAGGTTTCTGGGATTTATTCAACTTCTATAATTGAAACTTTGTTGCCTTAGTTCCCTCCCCCCACCCCTTCTCAAAGCCTGGGTTGCCAAGGTCCCAGCCCGGCAGGTATCTGGGGTTTGTCTATCTTCTATAATTGAAATTTTGTAGCCTTGAGTAGAGCTCAGGGCCCACAAGGTCCTAGCTTCCTCCATTGCCTGGGGCAACTCCAGCTCCGTGACTGCCGCCCTCTTAGTTTAATTTGCATATTTGCTCCTGATTGGTTGATGGGCGTGGCTTGTGGGCATGGCTTGTGGATGTAAAGGGGTGAGGGTTAATTTGCATATTTCTCTTTTATTAGATTAGATTCCTTCCAACAGTCATACACCCAGAGGAGCCCACCATATACTCATAGACTGTAAATGTGAAAATAGCCCCTAGGAAAACTTTGATCATGAAACTGTGGCAGTGGGGTAGGAAGAGGGTGTTTTTGAGATGTGTGTCCCATTGGCCCTCCTGTCCCCTGGGACAGGCATAGCCAGCGTACTCTTTTGGATTTGCCTTCCTACCTGCTGCAGGAGCCTCTGAACTTGATCAGTGTCAACAGCTGCCCCTGGAAATCGCTTCAGTTTTGAGTAGCAGCCAGAATCTGTCAGGCTAGTGTGGGGTGTCAGGAGGAAGAAACCAGCAGATCATAGCCTCCTTTCTTCACAACAAGAAACTTAAGTCTAAATTTTTCTTGTACATATTAGAACCACCTCAAGAGGAAGTTCTGAGTGAGGCACTCAGCTATTTGGATGATGGCTATATTACTGGAGGGCAGGACTCATTTGGGGTTTCAGGTGGTTGCCAAAAACACGTCTAGTGATACTCTCTCTAGGTTCTAAAACCCACTCTGGGGTGAAATGAGTCCTCCCAGCCTCTGTGTCAGACCTGCTGCTCTCTGCCCCCTGGGCCTGCAGCATGGTCTTCAGAGCATTGGCCTCAGCCTCTAGTGCTGAGGAAGTAGCAAGAGGATCAGGTGTGCAGTTGTGAGTACAGGAAGCAGTTTATTCCTGTATTATTATTTATTAGTAACTAGAGGCCCGGTGCACAAAAATTTGTGCACTCAGAGGGTCCCTCAGCCTGGCTTATGTCCTCTCACAGTCTGGGACCCCTCGAGAAATGTCTACCTGCTGGCTTAGGTCCACTCCTGGGGCGATTGGGCCTAAGCTGGTGGTCAGACATCCCTCTGGCAGCCCGGGACCCCTCGGGGGATGTTCACTTGCCAGCGGGGAGCAGGCCTAAGCTGCAGTCGGACATCCTTAGTGCTGCTGAGGAGGCAGGAGAGGCTCCCGCCACCATCGCTGTACTGGCAGCCATCAGCCTGGCTTGTGGCTGAGCAGAGCTCTCCCTGTGGGAGTGCACTGACCACCAGGGGAAGCTCCTACATTGAGCATCTTCCCCCTGGTGGTCAGTGTGTGTCATAGTGACCAGTCATTCCCAGTGGTTCTGCTGTTAGGGTCAATTTGCATATTACCCTTTTATTATATAGGATTTATTAAAAATGTGTGCACTCGGGGGGGGGGGGATCCTTCAGCCCGGCCTGTGCCCTCTTTCAGCCTGGGACCCCTTGGGGGATGTCCACCCGCTGGCATTCCTGGTCAGCCTAGGTGAGGGACTGATGGCTGTTTGCAGGCTGGCCGAGCCCCCCAGTGGGCACCCTCACCCCATGGGGGTGTGGCCAGCCTGGGTGAGAGGCTGAGGGCCGTTTTCAGGCTGCCCACAGCCCCTTCAGGGTCGGGTCCCTACTGGGGTGCCTGGCCAGCCTGGGTGAGGGGCTGAGGGCCGTTTGCAGGCTGCCCACAGCTCCCATTGACCCAACGTTCCAGCGAGGCTGGCTGGAATCAGGTTTCTGGGGTTTATCTTCTATAATTGAAACTTTGTTGCCTTGAGCAGAGGCCTAGGCAGGTAACAAAGCCTCCTGTTTGCTTCAGCTCTGTGGCTTCTATAATTGAAACACTGTTGCCTTGAGCAGAGGCCCAGCCAGCCTAGGCAGGCAGTTTCCTCCATCGCTGGTACAACAGAAGCCTCCTATTTGCTCTAGCTCTGTAGCTGCCAGCCACCATCTTGGCTAGGTTAATTTGCATACAGCCACTCTGATTGGCTGGTGGGCATGGCCTAGGTGTCT
>PVJC01055223.1:0-10263 GCA_004026665.1 Murina feae
TTGCTACTTCAAAATGTTGCTACTGTTATGAATTGTAATGTAAATATTTGATATGCAGGATGGCCTTACCCGCCCCCTGTGAAAGGGTCGTTCGACTGTCAAAGGGGTCACGACCCACAGGTTGAGAAACATTGTTTTACACTAATAAAAGAGAAACATGCAAATTAACAACCACTCTGTCACTCTGCCACTCTGATATACCCACCAGCAAGTCAGGAGGAAGTATACAAATTAAACCAACTAATACAGCGGAGGCCATAGAGCTGGCCATAGAGCTGGAGCAAGCAGGAGGCTTGGGTTGCCCCAGGCAATGGAGGAAGTCAAGCTTCCCACCTGACCTGGCCAGCCCTGGGCTATGCTCAAGGCTACAAAGTTTTAATTATAAAAGATAAATAAATTCCAGATACCTGTTTCCAGCTGGCCATGGCCTCTGCTCACTGAGGGGCTGGGAGCCTGGATTGCTGGGGTGTGTGGCCAGCCTGAAAATGGCCAATCAACCCCTCACTCAGGCTGGCCAAACCCCCATGGGGTGAGGGTTCCTGCTGGAAGGCTTGGCCAGCCTGCAAACAGCCATCAGCTCCTCACCCAGGCTGGCCAGGCACCCCAGCAGGACACCCCCACCCTGAAGGGCATGTGGCCAGCCTGAAAACAGCCCTCAGCTCCTCAACTCAGGCTGGCCATGCACCCCAGCAGGACCCCCATCTTGATCTGGGACACCCTTCAGGGCAAACCAGCTAGCCCCCACCTGTGCACCAGGCCTCTATCCTATATAATAAAAGGGCAATATGCAAATTGACCCTAACAGCAGAACCATTGGGAATGACTAGTCACTATGACACATAGTGACCACCAGGAGGCAGATGCTCAATGCAGGAACCACCCCCTGGTGGTCAGTGTACTCCCATAGGGGGAGCTCTGCTCAGCCACAGCTAGGCTGATGGCTGCCAGCACAGTGGTGGTGGCGAGAACCTCTCCCGCCTCCTCAGCAGCGCTAAGGATGTCCAACTGCAGCTTAGGCCTGTTCCCCACTGGTAAGTGGACATCCCCTGAGGGTTCCCGGGCTGCCAGAGGGATGTCTGACTGCCAGCTTAGGCTCTATCCCCCAGGGAGCCGGCTGGGGGATCGAGCCTAAGCCAGCAGGTGGACATCCCTTGAGGGGTCCCAGACTGTGAAAGGACACAGGCTGGGCTGAGGGACCCCCTCAAGTGCACAAATTTTTGTGCACCAGGCCTCTAGTATAAGTATAATAACTGAAATGAAAATTTACTACAGGGGCTCAACAAAAGATATGAGTTAGATTTGAATCAAGTAAATTGAATATGGATAAATTTAAATAACTCAGTCTTAGAAACAGAGAAAAATGAATGAATTAAAATGAACAAAATTTCAAAGAAGTGTGGAACACCTTCACCCTTAAGCATAGCAACATATATGTAACCAGAGGCCCATTGCATGAAAATTCATGCACTTTCAGGGTCTTTCAGCTCAGTCTGAATGTTATCACAATCCAGGACCCCTAGTGTAGGGTCCAGTCCCAAGACTGACTCCTGCCGTGGGCAGCCAGAATCCAGGACCGACTCCTGCCGTGGGCCACTGGGACCAGGGCTGACTCCCACCACTCCGGCCAGGACCCAAGACTGACTTCTGCTGTGCTGGCTGGGACCCTAGCCTGGTGTCCGGTTGTCTGTCTGGATGTTTAGGTCATGACAAACCTTGGTTCTTTATATATTAAGATAGGTGTGCCAGGAGAAGAGAAGGATAAAGGAGAAGAAATATATTTAACAAATTACTCTCTAAAAATTTTCCAAATTCAAAGTAAAACTTTAATCTACACATTAAAAAAGCTCAGTGAACGCAATGTAGAATAAATACAGGGATTACAAAACTGATACTTCACAGTAAGAAGGATGATTACCAAAGGTAATGTAAATCTTAAATGTAACAAGAGAAAAAATAATTTAACTAAATTTTTGTTGTTGTTGTTAATCCTCACCTGAGGATATTTTTTCATTGACTTTTTTTAGAGAGAATGGAAGAGAGAGGGAAAGACAGAAAGAAACATCAATTGGTTGCTTCCTACACATACTCCAACCAGGGCCCGGGCCAGGGAGGAGCCTGCAGCCAAGGTATGTGGCCTTGACTAGAATCAAACCTGGGACCCTTTGGTTTACAGGCTGAAGCTCTATTCATTGAGCCAAACTGGCTAGGGCTTAATTAGATTTTTATTAAATTGCCAAATCCAGTGACATCAGGAAAATGGCAGAATGAAAGATCTCCTTGTGCCCTCACCTTGAAGCTTCAATAATTTGAATAGTTATAACAGCAACAAAAAAAGATTCCCTGCTCAACACACAAACATGCCTGAGAGAGACATGCATTGAAGATCTAAGTGGTAGCAAACCAGGAGATAAGAAGGGAGAAAATCTGAGACAAGCCCTGGATGAAGCCCTATAGCCAGAAGCTCTCGGTGGGACTCAGCCCAGAGAGGAGAAGCTCAGGCTGTGGCTGGCACTCCTTTCAGCCAGGAGGGGCAAAGACATTTGGTGGGCATTCCTCAGCAAAATATATAAAGCAGCTACTAACAGAACTATAGGGAGAAATAGACAAAACACAATCTTAGTTGGAAAACTTAAGACTCCATTGACAGCTCTAGAAAGATAATCTAAATAGAAAATCAATAAAGAAATATTGGCCTTAAAATATAAATAAAATCAAATGGTCATAATTGACATTAACAGAGCCTTTCATCCCAGAATACCAGACTACACATTCTTTTCCAGTGCACATGAAACATTCTCAAGGATAGGCCATATATTGAATCACAAAACTAGCATCAACAAATTCAAGAAGATTGAAATTATACCAAGTGTATTGTCTTACCACAATGCTTTGAAATGAGAAATCAACTGTAAAAAGGAAGTAAATAAACCCAAAAGTATGTGGCAATTAAAAAACATACTACTATAAACTGACTGGGTCATAGAAGAAACAAAAGGTAAGATCAAAAGATATATAGAGACAAATGAGAATGACAATACAACACATCAAAACTTCTTGGATGCAAAGAAAGTAGTAATAAGAGGGAAGTTTATATCATTACAGGCCTATCTCAAGAAACAAGAGAAATCCCATGTAAACAACCAACATTACATCTTAAAGAATTAGTAAAAAAACAAAAGCAGCCCAAAATCAGTACAAGAAAGGAAATAATAAAAACTAGAGCAGAATTGAATGAAATAGAGAACAGAAAGACTACAGAACTTAATACAACCAAGAGCTGGCTCTTTGAAAAGATTAAAAAAGTGACAAGCCCCTGCTAGACTCACTAAAGAAAAAAGAGAAAAGTATCCTATAAACAAAATCAGAAATGAAAGAGAAGTAACCACAGGCATTGCAGATATGCAAAGGATCTACTAGAATAATATGAAAGACGATATGCCACCAAATTCAATAACGTAGAAGAAATGGGTAAGTTTCTAGACATATATAACTTTTCTAGACTGAATCATAAAAAAGTGGAAAATCTAAATAGACCACTCAGCACTAAGGAAATAAACAACCAACCATCAAAAACCTTTCAAAAAATAAAAGCCCAGGACCCTATGGTTTTGCTAGTGAATTCTACCGAACATTCAAAGAAGATTTGATAGCTATCCTTCTCAAACTCTTCCAAAAAACTGAAGAAGCAATACTTTCTAACACATTTTATAAGACTAACATAACAAAAATACCTAAATCTGGCAAGATAACACACAAAGAAGAAAACTATAGACCAATATCTCCAATGGATACAGATGCAAAAATTCTAAACAAAATACTAGCAAATCGAATACAACAATACATTAAGAAAATAATACATCATGATCAAGTGGGATTCATTCCAGGGGCACAAGTATGGTTCAACATACATAAATCAATCAATGCAATACACCACATTAACAAAAGAAATGATAAAAATCATATGATCTTATTAATAGATGCAGAAAATACATTTGATACAATACAACATACATTTATGATTAAAATACTCAATTAAATGGACATAGAAGGAGAGTACCTCAACATAATAAAGGCCATATATGACAAAACCTCAGCGAATAATATACTCAATGGTGAAAAACAAAGTTTTTCCTTTAAGATCAGGAATAAGACAAGAATGTCCACTCTCACCATTCTTATTAAACATAGTTCTGGAAGTCCTAACTAGAGCAATCAGGCAAGAGAAAGAAATAAAAGGCATTCTGATTGGGAATGAAGAAGTAAAAGTGTCACTTTTTGCAGATTTTGTGTATAGAAATCCCTAAAGACTCCACCAAAAACTTATTAGAAAAAAAATAAACAAATACAGTAAAGTTGCAGGATACAAAAATCAATGTACAAAAATCCACTGCTTCCCTACATACTAGTAATGAAACTTCAGAAAAAGAAATGAAAAAAAAACAATTCCTATTGCAATTGCAACAAAAATAATAAAATACGTAGGAATAAAATTAACAAAGGCCATGAAGGTCCTACATACTTGAAAACTATAAAGCATTATTAAAAGAGATTGAAAAAGACACAATTAAATGGAAAGAATTTCCCTGTTAATGAATTGGAATAATCAACATAGTTAAAATGACCCTATTGCCCAGAGCAATATACCGATTTAAAGCAATCCGCATCAAAATCCCAATGTCATTTTTTAAAGAAATAGAATGGGAAAAAAATCAGATTTGTATGGAACCATATTGTAGTAATATATAGAAATGTTTAAAAATGCTTTAAAAATGTCTAAAAATATTAAGAAGGGTTTAAAATGTTTGAGTTAACTTTCCTTGAAACTTAAAGCATGATATTAAGGACACATTCCCCACTGCCCTGAAGTGTGTCCCTCATAGATAAGGATTTGAACTTCAGTAACTGAGTCAGAGTGTCTTATCAAGATAACCATTTGAGTGAGTAATGTACTCTTCCTAGATAACCACATGTAGCCCCTCCCCCTGTTTGAGATTAACATATGTGCATTGACATAATTCATTGTTAGCCACCTGAACTGCTGCGGGTGTGGTACAGGCTTTAAAAATGGGGATCCTGACCAGCCAAGTACTTGCCTGTGGAGACAGCCACAAAGGCACATCCTCTTGTCAGTCCAGCAAGCAACACTGCTCCACGTTCTTCTTCCTGCCAGACGACAGAAGAATGACAAATACCTCCTGATTGAGATGCTGCCGAGTTCTCAGCTCTGGGGTGAGGAACACCGGACCCCTGCATCTGGACAGACCAGCCCAGCTGCTGGACCCCAGAGGACAGCACCACCTGGATCCCCCCATTAAGCCTGCATCCACAGCATCAGGAACTTTTGTGAGTAATAAAGTGATTTGCAACTGCATATGTTTCATGTGGTGTAATTCCTCCAGCAGTTAATTGAACTATTTTGCATAAAATTAAAATTAAAGCTTCTGGTCTTTTTGGTCCTAGGCCTGCCCTTGGTTCTGCTTTCGAGTAGCCTCTTCACTAGCAACTACTTGGATGTCCCACACTTGCACGGTTAAAGTTTATCTCAAGGGACGCCTTAGATAAACATCCCAGATCCTTTCCCAGGATCTACTTGGGACAAACCACTAAAGACTCAGAATAGCAAAAGCAATCCTGAGAATAAAGAACAAAGTTGGAGGTAATCATACTATGTGACTTCATTCAAATTATACTACAGAGCTATGAAAATCAGCATGGTATTAGCAGAAAAACACACACACAGATCAATGGAACAGTATTTAGAACCCAGAAATAAACAACATGTTTATGGGTAAATAATTTTTTAAAAATATATTTTATTGATTTTTTACAGAGAGGAAGGGAAAGAGATAGAGAGTTAGAAACATCGATGAGAAAGAAACATCAATCAGCTGCCTCCTGCACACCCCCCACTGGGGACGTGCCTACAACCAAGGTACATGCCCTTGACCGGAATCGAACCTGGGACCCTTGCGTCCACAGGCTGACGCTCTATCTGCTGAGCCAAACTGGTCAGGGCTGGGTAAATAATTTTTTACAAAAGAGCAAAAATCACACAATGGAGACAAGAAAGCCTCTTTAATAAATGATGCTATAAAAATTGGGAAGCCAGATGCAAAAGAATAAAATTAGATTATAGTTTGTCCGCATATAAAATAATTAATTCAAAATGGGTCAAAGACCTACACATGAGGTTTGAAACAAAACATTACATAGAAGAAATCATAGTTACTAAACATATGGCCCTCAGTCTTAGAGAATAATTTATGAATTTGACCCCAAAAGCAAGGGAAGTAAAGACAAAAATAAATGAATGGGCCTATATCAAATCAAAACCTTTCTGCACAACAAAAGAAATTAACAACAACAACAAAAAACTGAATGGGAGATGATATTGGCAAGGGGTCAATATCTAAAATATATAAAGAGCTTATACAATTCAACAACAAATAAACAAACAATCCAATTAAAAACTGTGTAGACAACCTAAAAAGACACCTCTTCCAAGAAGACATACTAATGGCCAACAGATACATGAAAAGATGCTCAACTTCATTAGCTATTAAGGAAATGCAAATCAAAATTGCAATGAGATACCTCTTTACACCTCTTAGAATGGCTATTATCAACAAGGCAAATAGTAACAAGTAATGGAGAGGCTGTGGAGAAAAAGGAGTCCTCATTCCCTGCTGTGCAAATATAAACTGGTACAGTCATTATGGAAAACAGTATGGTGGTTCCTCAAAAAATTAAGAATAGAGTTCCCATATGACCCAACAACCCCTATAATGGGTATATACCTCAACATTTTGAAAACATTTGTGAAGATATATGCACCCCTATGTTCATTGCAGCATTATTCATGGTGGCCAAGACATGGAAACACCCAAAGTGTCCTTTGATAGAGGATTGGATAAAGGAGATGTGGTAGATATGTGCAATGGAATACTACTCAGGCATAAGAAAAGACGAAATACTGCCATTTGTGAAAACATGGATGAACCTTGAAAATATTATGCTAAGTGGAATAAGTCAGTCAGAAAAAGCTAAAAACCATGTGATTTCACTCATATGTGGGATATAAAACAAACTCATAGTCATAGACAGACAACATTTTGGTGGTTACCAGTGAAAAGGGAAGTGGGAAGTAGAAAAAGTAAAGGGGACCAAATATATGGTGAAAGAAAACTATTTGACTTGGGAGGTAGGCACACAACGTAATATACAGATCATGTATCATAAAATGTACACTAATAATCATATGTACAATACTAATCAACTAATGTCACCCCAATGAATTTAATAAAAAATTTTAAGCTGCTAAATCCATCAAACAAAGGCATTTCAAATGTGTAGCTGACAGTGCTTATAAATCAGCAAAATTATTTGGACTTTTGAAAAAAAAGAATCATCAGATACAAGGGAACTTCATTAAACTTAACAGTTGACCTCTCATTAGAAAAAACGGAATCCGGAAGGTAGCGAGACAACAAATTGAAAGTAGTCCAAGTAAAAAACTGTCAACTAAAAATCCTATATCAAGCAAAGCTATTCTTCAAAATTGATGATGAAATAAAGACATTTTCAGATAAACAAAAACTGAAAGAATTCTTTGCTAGCAGACCCACCTTATAAGATATACTAAAGGAAGTCCTTTGGGCTAAAAACAAGTGTTCCAAGACACTAATTAAAATCAACATGAAAATAGAAAACTTTTAAGGGAAATGATTAATCACCAAAGACAGAATACATAGAATGGGACATTAGCAGGTGGCAGACTGGGAAGTACCAGGTCCTTGTTTCACCTCAGAAACACTAAATAAAGCACTAGAAACTGACTAAAATAACCTTATAGTAGCTCTGGTAATTAGCCAAAGATTTATAGCAACCAACTGAAAGCCCCGTCAAGAAAAAAGCTTAAATCTGGTAAGAATCTTCTTATTTGATTCTTTGTCCAAAACACTGGGTTTCTTTTTTTTTTCTTTCTTAAGTTTTTATTGATTTGAGAGAGAGGAAGAGAAATGGAGAGAGAGATAAAAATATCGAGTGGTTGCAATGAATGGAAGCAGTGACCTCTTGGTTTATTGGTTGATGCTCAACCACTGAGCTATACCAGCTAGGCAACATTAGGTTTCTTAAGAAGGGATTAAAATGCTAATGACTGTGAAGTTTTTTTTATATATATTTTATTGATTTTTTACAGAGAGGAAGAAAGAGAGATAGAGAGTTAGAAACATCGATGAGAGAGAAACATCAATCAGCTGCCTCCTGCACAGCCCCCACTGGGGATGTGCCTGCAACCAAGGTACCATGCCTCTGACCGGAATCGAACCCAGGACCTTTCAGTCCACAGGCCGACACTCTATCCACTGAGCCAAACCGGTTAGGGCATGACTTTTTTTTTTCCAAATAAATATTTGACTACATATTCTGGAAATCATGAACCACCAATAACAATTTGAAATGCTTTTCCTTACATAATCTGCTTGATATCGACAAAGTAAATTGTGTACCAATGGCTGATAATCAGAGCTCACCACCTGCATTTTCTGTACAGTCCTCAGCATAACTCCAGTAATATTGCCTCTCCCCGCATTTTAGACTGGTAGTATTGCCTTTTTTTAAAATTCACTATTTCCCCATTGAACCCCACAAAGTTGTTAGACTAAAACCACAGGTATCCTGTTGTTATGAGTTATTTGGTATCAGATGGATGATTTTTAGGAAAAAAAATCTAGCATTGCAAGTGAGAAATAGTAAAAAAGGAGGAAGAGAGAAAGGAAGACTTCACTGCTATGGAATCAAATAAGGGAAGGTTGTCCTGAGAATGGGATGGAGCCATTAATACCTACGAAGCATATATTCATCCATCTATCCACCCATTCATCCATCCTTTTATTTGCATACATTTTCTCCATACCTATTATGTATCAAACATTGCAGTAGGTCCCAAGAACACAGAAATGGAGACTATTTTTGCATATATGAATTCCTCTTTTTTATTAAAAAAAGTGAGGAAGAAGAGAGGCACGTAAAAGGTTAAAGAAGCATGATTGAAATATTGGGGAAGAATTTAAGGCTAGAAGGATGTTTTCTTGAAATCTGTTAGGAAAGACTGAACTTTCCTGGTGACTTTCTAGGCAAAGGTCACGCAGTTCAATTTTAACTAAATCTTGACAAAGTTTATTACATGCTGAAACAATAACTGAGCTCTGCTTTTATAAATTTACTGTGTTGTCAATCACAATAGTTATTCAACAACAAAAACCATATATTATGCTGAAATTTAAAGTGGGGACACAATTTTATTTAATCTTTTTACGCGAATTTCTATTCGAGTAGATAAATCATAATCAGCTGCTTCATTTATTTGTGTTTCTTTGAGGGAGGCTGTTTCTACTTCACTTATTGGATAAAATGGATTGTTTAAAAGCCATGGTTGGAATGATTGACATTCAAACATTTGGAAAGTCCAATGTATTTTACACGTGATGAGGTTGTCTTTTGACATATTTGGTAAAGCTTTGCATATGAAGAGAATTGTTAAGAAACTTTACCAAATACTTAGAAATAAAGCAAAGGAAAGGAGCAGAATGTCCTTTCTATATCATATGCAGGTAATATTTTTCAGGCTTACCCAAGGATTATTTCTGTTTATGTATTTTGACTCACTGTTTATAAATGATTCAAGGTCACAGAGTTTGCAGTTATATGTTAACACAGCAATTTTTGTCTGATAGGTATGTAAGTAATTTCTCTTCAAAAGAAAATAAACCACCAGAGTTTATTTTATAAACTATAAAGGACTTTGGCAGCCTTTTTTAAAAAAATAGCCTCACCTGAGGATATGTCTTAAAATACTGATACTTTATGAATATTCTTAGATTTTTTTTCATGACAACATTGGTGGGACACCAATTTTGTTTCTGTCATTAAAAAGGGTGAAAATGATATTGCCTTGAAATATAATAAATTCATCTTAGAAATTACAAGTTATCTAGCTAATGTGATAACCCACGGTTTTGTTCAAAATAATAAGGTGATATCAACTCACTTATAACTGAAGTTAGAACACTGGTACTTAGTATGCATCTTGAGCGATTCTATTTTTTGAAATAAACCACTTTTTAAATTAAAAAGTGTTAATGGACTGAGAGATAAAAGCCCGACAATACAAATAACTTCTTACTGTTAAATTTTACCTATTTGGCAAGAGAAGTAGACACTGTAATTTATAAAACAGAAAAGAAATCCAAGCTGAAAAGA
>PVJC01055224.1:0-10263 GCA_004026665.1 Murina feae
ACCAGTTGGGCTCAGTGGATAGAGTGTCGGCCTGCAGACTCAAGGGTCCCAGGTTCAATTCTGGTCAAGGGCATGTACCTTGGTTGTGGACACAACCCCAGTGGGTAGTGTGCAGGAGGCAGCTGATCAATGTTTCTCTCTCATTATTGTTTCTAACTCTCTATCCCTCTCCCTTCCTCTTTGTAAAAAATCAATAAAATATATTTACAAAACAAACAAACAAAACAAAACTAAGTCTTTTGTCCTTGTTTAAAAGAAATCTTATCCAGTTGGGAAGATAAAATAAAACAATTAAAGGGAAAGAGAGTTTTTATGTAGACTGGCATTGTACAGTAATTAGAAACTCATTACATAAATTCTGACACTGAGCTAACGAGAAAATAAGGCAACACATCATAAGGAGTTAATATTATATGGGAACAATATAAGAGCAAAGTAGAGAAAAATAAATCAATGTTTTAAACATAAAACTCCTTTTGGATATCTTGTGGATTTAGGGTGTGTATGCTAATTTCTTTTTGTTTCAGTTAATTCACACAAAAAGATGTTAATTTCATTTTATTACTTCACAATTAAATAATGTCTTATCATTTAGAGGTTTTGCAGTGTGTCTTTCTAATCCATTCAGAGTGAGTGACAGAAAGCTGCTTTGCTTACATAAATATCATATAACATCACAGACCCTGCAAGGCCTTGACACAAAGTCATAACAGTAGAACTTGAAATCTCAGGACCAGAAGAAACCTTCCTGACTGTTCCCTCTGAGAACTGCTCTGACTAAAGGATGTCAGCTCATATATTAAAGCTGAAAGCTGTCTGTCTTATGTTTTAAACCAGTGGTACTAGTTCTGTTGGGCCACACAAGGTTAAGTTTAATTAATCTGTCTCCCTCAGGACAACCCTTCAAAGAGTTGAAAGCAGTGATCAGTCTCACTGCATTTTCCTTCTCGGGAGCTTAAGCCATGTGACATGCCATCAAGACTCTCCCTCCTGCTCACACTCGCCTATGTGCCCCACCTTGTCTATCACCCTGCTAAAGGGTGATGCCCAGAACTGTATCACTTTCAGGTGCCCATTGACAGCCACAGCGTATTCACAGCAATAAGGACCCAGAAGCATCTCATGCCTCTTCCCTGTCCCCACAGTGGGAGCCTCAGTCTTTTTATTTTTTTTATTTTTGGGATCCTCAGTCTTTACTGCAGAGAAACTGGCCTCCTTCCTAGACCACTTACAACTATAATCCTCACACTTTGCTATTTCTTTCATAATGAAATTGTGATTTAGCATAAGAGCACTACCATAATTAAGATTTCTGTCGGCCCTCTATTTTCAAACATCAATAAAATCCAACCCCTTACAAAGGCAGGGGAGTATAGATGCAGGGAGGGAAAGAACATGTGACCATTTTTACATGTTCACTTTTCATTATCAAATTTTTATTGTGCCTTCTTTCCCACCACCCAAGATATTAGCCACCGTGACAGCAGTGGTTAAATAAATCCACATTCTTTTTTTTTTTATTTAAAGCAGACACACTCCCTGACTTTACTGCATATTTAACATGAGGAAACTATTAAATATTTAAGAAAAAGGTATAAATAACAGTATCCACCAGAAAGTAAATATATCATCAATACGCACAAAGCAGGAGGCAGAGCCTAAAGAGAAAATATACCTTCTAGTTGATAGGTTCTCAAACAGGGGTGACTTTTCTCCTCCTAGGGGCATTTGGCCATATCTGGAGTTGTTTTTTTTTGTTTTTTTGTTTTGTTTTTTTTTTTGTCACAACTATGAGGCAGAGTCTCACTACTGGCAACTAGTGGATAGAATCCATGGATGCTGCTAAGCATTCTACAATGCACAAGACAACGACACCCAAAATTCTCCAGGCCAAATGTCAATAGTTCTATAGGTTAATAAAAAACAAAAAAACAACAACAACAATGTACTAGCTTTAGCCTGAAGATTATAATCCAGTGGTTCTCAACCTGTGGGTTGTGACCCCTTTGGGGGTCAAACGACCCTTTCACAGGGGTCACCTAAGACCACCCTGCATATCAGATTCATAACAGTAGTAACATTACTGTTATGAAGTGGCAACGAAAACAATTTTATGGTTGGGTCACAACACGAGGAACTGTATGTAAAGGGCCAGAAGGTTGAGAACGACCGTATCAGTTCCAGAAAATGTGAGCCTGACAGCTTCTACTCTCATTACTGCTGTAGTCCTTTTCATTTGAAACTATCAGAAGAAAGGAAAGCATTTCTTCAGCCCCTGTGAGCAGGCAATCCTGTTCTGACCCAAGGCTGAGTACAGGCTCCTGGAAGGCAGGACACAGAGTCCAAGAGGAACAGGCTTCCTGGGACCTTGTCCTGATGCCATGTCCTCCGTGAGACCAGCACCTGTCTGTACCTCTGCTTTATATCACAGCTGTACATTGACGTGTTTATCTCTTATTAGGCTACATGCTTCTGCAGGGGAGGCCTTCCTTTATTCACCTTTGGATCCTTAGGGTCTGTAACTATTGATGAATGAAGCATATGAAGGGCAAATCATAAGGAACGCTTTACTTTAGTCACCATGTGACCAAATCAATGAGGCAAGTTCTGTTTGAACCCTCAAGGATGCATGAAGGAGCATGAAAATGGGTTGTCCTCTACACCCTTGCATCTCAGATTCTGGCATTACCATGTTTCCCTAATAAAAAGTTAGGCTTGTTAGTCTTTTCATATAGAATTAAAACTAAATGAGATGTCCATATGAATTACCAAATCTCCTTCAGGAAAGCCCAATCTTTTACGTGAATGCCTAGTGCCATTTAAAGCAACTGTTTATTTTTAGGTCACTGAATATAGTTATCTAATACTTGATTTGTGACTTTTTTCATTGGAAGTCTTCCCTCTCTTTTTCAGTGGTTAATGTGCCTAAAAATTGTTTTTCATATTTGTTTGAGTAGTCTCCTAACATTGTACTCCCACATAGTTCAAGTCATAAAAAAGGCTGTCATTCAAAAATACTTCCTTCTGTGTGCAAACATCTGGGCTAACCACTTAGCGTTTGAAATAAATAGGAATTATTTGACTCTATTTTGGCATGAGATTGGGTGACAGCTTACAACCCAGCTTCTATTCCCAAATGCGGTTGCTGTTCGTTACTGATCAGAATTCACTGATGGGAACTCAGGAGTTTAATTTAGTACAGCACACGCCTCCTAAAATTCATATTTAAGTGCTTGGCACTGCTTAGCCACACAGTAAATGAAATCAGAAACACTGAACATGGTTCTCGGTGTTAGACATAGGGAAGGCAAGAAAAATGTAAAGTTTGGATTCTGAGGTCAGGTCTTCCTGAAATTAAAAACTGCTTAAAAACATGCCTCAAATTGAGAGAGAAGGAGACAAAGAGAATCTACTAAGCATTGCTGAAGACACTTTTGCAAGCAGGCGTTTGTTCAGGTTCACCAATGAAGCTAGCCCCTTGGCATCATTTGCACTGGTCTCTGCTTAATAGAACCTCATTGGAATAATACTGACACAGTTCAGGCGAGTTTTATTTAATTCACAATGATCCATAAACAGGATGAACCCATTCGTGACAGAGACTGGTTAATGGCCAAACCTATTCCCTCCTCTTCTGGGACTATCAGGTCTACATTTCTCAACCGACCTTGGAGGAAGACTATCACCAGGTTTAGGTCAATGAAATGTGAGCTAAGGCAATGTATGTCTCAAGCTGTGCGTCATGCTCTTTACCCCTCTGCTGGCTTAATGCAGAAAAGCAGGGTCACCTTGGAAGTCCTGTTAACAGGGGCAGAGCCAAAGGGCAAAAGGGGCCTGGATCTTCAGATCTCTGTGGGAGGAGAGCTGCTGGATGACCATGCACACTCATTGAGATTCCTTATAGAAGTCTTACAGAAATACATTATTATAACAAGTTGCTAAGATTCAGGGTTTATTTGTAGCAGCTAACATGATCTTACCTAAGGCACAATCTCTCTTATAAACATTATCTACAGGGATTAAGGGAACAGCAATATTTACAAAGGGATGCAGTAGACAATAGGGGATTTAGTTATTAATTCACTCTTCAACAAACACTAAGTTCCCGCCACCTGTGTGTTGTTATTCTAGAACCAGAGATAGAGAAATGAGTAACACACACAGCATACCCATCTGCATGACACTTCTATTCTAATGGAAGACAAAGAAACGTAAGTAAAACATCTAGTATCTCTGAGAGTAAGTGATGCAGTGAAAAATATATGTTTAAACAAGAGAATGACCCTAGGGAGCAGAGCGGTGGGTAGGAATATAACTGATCCTGACAGAGCCATGCCTCGCCTATGGTTCAAGTGACACAGAGGGCCATTGTTTCAGATAGGGAAAAATGCCTAACTAGAATCATCTTGATAGCGCAGGGCAGGTGGTGGCTGTAAGTGCCATGAAGTGCCATGGGTGGGCTAGACAAGCAGGAGTCTTGCAGGAACACCCCAAGAGTTTAGGATCCATCTCTCCATCTGGATCATCCCAGATTACAGTGCTCTATAAGGATGTTAATACCTTTAATAACAAGGGGGAGAAAATATGTTTATATAGAATACATATTTACAAGCTAGAAAAGTGAAGAGAAAAGGAGAACACTAAAATCTTCTACCTCAAATGTTTACCTTTTACTTTTTCCCATGCACATGAAAGCTAAAAAGTATACATAGAACCGAAGGATAAAAATTTTCAAAGGAAAATATAATTATAATTCAGAACTACATTAAAAATAATAGTACAGCAATGGCACCACATTAGTCACAGTTTCTACTGATCATAAGAATTAAGATGAGAAGCAAAAAAAGGGGGGACTTAGCATTCATATACACTTTGCTTTAAGAAACCTGAATACATAATAATTAAATCCATATTTTAAAAAACAGAAAAGATAACTTAGGGAGTGATTTCCATGTTAAAAATGAAAGGATTGATTTCTCTAGAAGAGTCACTTTGATTAGTTGAAATACGAAATTAATTTTCAGTGGGTGTCTATCCCAACTGTATAAAAACTTGCCACTCTAAGGACTTTTCTAGACAAAAAGGGAATCCTTCTTTGTCTGAAACATTTTATATGAGGATTTGGAAAAGCACTGAACAGGAACACATTCCAAAATCATTCACATTTGTCTCAAGTAAGGACAGCACACAAAGAAATGTATATTTCTTTTTTGTTAATACAATATAGGTATTTTAGATATTCACATAATATGGTGAAATGAATATTCTCAAACATTTATTTTCATAAATATGTGCCATGTAAAATATGCAAAATATTTATCCATTGTAAGGACAGTTACTGGAAACTACACTCTTGGGAATAGCCATTATCATCGGATATGCCAACCAATAAGAGCAAAGCAAAGTCAATCAAAGTGACTTGAGTGATGCTGTGATTATAAATCAATTTCACACAAGCATAGAATAGAAAATGGTACCAGCTATGAAGCCTACAGTTATGAACTATAGTAGAAGATAAGGTAGCAGTTTATAAACAGTAGAAATAAATTTTAAAATTAAATTGTCTGTGGCTAGTGAATAAAAATAAAATACTAAAGTAATATCCACTGAAAATGTTCACAAAATGAAAAGCACAACCCAGCTGGTGTTTATCAGTGGTTGAGCATCCACCCAAGAACCGAGAGACTGAGGTTTGATTCCCAGTCAGGGCAGAAGCTCGCGCTGTGGGCTCGATCCCCAGAAGGGGGCATGCAGGAGGAAGTAGATCAATTATATTTCTCTCTCTTCGATGGTTTTATCTCTCCATCCCTCTCCTTTCTTCTCTCTCTCCAAATTAATAACAATATATTTTAAAAGGAAAAGCACAACTCAGGGGTTTCACTTGGAGGCTGCCACGATGTGAAAAAGGATGGAGAAGAGGAACCCTAGGCAGACCCCGGCTAGTTAGTGAACTCAACTAGAGAACTCAACTAGATCCAACTAGAGAATCTCCACTTTAGCATGCTATTAAAACTGGAGTTCAGTATAATTTTGGAATATTATTTTTCTGTTAAAATTGTTTTATATAGGTTTTCTTAAGAAGTTTAATTTGACTGCACTCATTTTTAAGAAGAAAAAACTTAATCCTAGAAAGATAAAGTGATTTTCTTTGAGTCTCCTAATTAATTCATGATGATTCAAGTTTCCAGCTTGCCAAATTTTCCACATCACTAGGTGTGGAATACACTAAATCTACACTAAATACACTAAACTCTACAGCATACATTGCAGAATAATATTATAGAGAATTGTTATCATAGAAATACTGAAAATAAAAATAAAAAACACAGGGCATTCCTTAGTATTTACCCAAAAGATATAAAATTTATGTCCACACAAAAACCTGCACATTGGTATTTATAGCAGCTTTACTCATAACTAGTGGCTCAGTGCACTCATTTGTGCACATTGAAAGGAAATCAATTAGAAGAAATATTTTAATATTGCTGTTCACCATTTCCCTATAAAAGTGTCAAAGTTGAAAGAAAATTAGTAAAATGTATATGGAAATAATATATAAATTGATTAATAAACAATAAAAACATGATACAACAACAAAGACATGATATAAAAAACAACAAAAACATGATATAAAAATAACAAAAATATGATATAAAAACAACATTGATAAAAACAATGATAAAATTGATTAAATTTATCCTAATATCTCCTTGTATACCACATTTGAAGTAAAATGACTTTTAGAGTGCTTGACTAATTTCCCTTGCAATTAAGTATTTACAACTTTAACTTTAATGTCACACACTCTTTGAACTCAAGAGAAAGCAACATATAACTGACCATGTCTGAAAACAGGTTCAGGTAGGAATGCTCCTACTCTGTCTAGAGTTTGTCCTTGTGATTTATTAATAGTCATCGAAAATGCTGGCATCATGGGAAACTAACTTTGAATTAATGTAAATGGGAGGCCAGTGTCATATGGGAACAAATCAATTCTTGGGATCAGAACTGAGAGCTTTATATGTATCATGCATGCCTGAGTCAAAATTTGTTTTTAAGTTGCCAGTACATGTCATATGTACCCCCTAGTTGGTCAGATGGATGATGGTGAGTCACTTAGCCTTTCATATATATAGATGGCAAAAACTTGGATATGACCTGAAATGTCCTCTTAAGTATATGAATCAATAAATGATGGTTCTAACAATGGAATATTATTCAGCACTAAAAATAAACTATCAATCCATGAAAAGATATGGAAGAAGCTTAGATGCAGATTAGTAAGTAAAAGAAGCCAATCTGAAAAGGCTATGTACTATGTGATTTCAACTATATGACATTCTGAAAAAGGCAAAACTATGGAGAGAGTAAAAAAGATCAGTGATTGCCAGGGCTGGTGCAAGGAAAGGGGGAAGGGTCAATAGGTAGAGTACAGAGGATTTATAGGAAAGTGAAAATACTTGGTATATCATGATGATAGATACATGTCATTAGACATTTGTCAAAACCCATAGGATGTACAACAAGAGTGATCCATAATGTAAACTATGGACTTGGGGTGATTAAAATGTATTAATGTAGGTTCATTAATTAAAACAAATGTACCACCGTGGTAATGAATGTTGATAATGCATGTGTGGGGGTAGATGGTAATGGGAAATCTTTATACCTTACCCTCAATTTTGCTGTAAACTTAAAGTTGTTCAAAAATTAATGTCTTAATTTAAAATATATACATACATATTTTTAAAATAGGCAATATTAATAGCCTGTTCTATAGATTGGAAAATAAAACTTGAAAAATACAATTTGTTTTCCCAAGGTCACACAGAGGAGTAGATATACAATACTCCATTATTTACACCCCAGTCTCTTAACCATCCCAAAAGGATGAAGCATATAAAGGTAACGGGGTCTCAGGCTTGAGGTTGAGAGAGGCCATCAATACAGAATAGGACTGGGATAAAACTATCAGAGTAAATGGTGAGAGAGATCAGATATTCAAAACCGCAAGCATGCCTGGCTGGCATGGCTCAGTGGTTGAGCAGTGACCTATGAACCAGAAGGTCACAGTTCAATTCTCAGTGAGGGCACATGCCAGGGTGGCTGGCTTGATCCTCATGCAGGAGGAAGCCAATCAATGATAAATGATTCTCTCTCATCATTGATGTTTCTATTTCTCTCTCCCTCTCCCTTCCTCTCTGAAATCAATAAAAAGGTATTTTTTTAAACTGCAAGCTTTTCAACAAGGGTTGATAGTCTTCATGTTTGATAGCCATTCATTTATTCTACAAATATTTATTGACAGTCTACCATATGTCAGCACCATTCTAGTCAGTGGAGAGGCAGAGATGTGTCATATCTGCTCCCATAGACCTTATAGTTTAGTGGGAGGAGGGGAATGTGCAACAAAAAGGAAATATATACATGCAGAAGAAAAATATCAGAGAGAAATAAGTAAAATAGAAAATTCAAGTCTGATGATACACTGGAATGTGACTAGGTAGCTAATTTATATTAATGAGAGACTGAAATGAGCTCTTTGAAGAGAGAACATATGAACTGGTATCTGAAAGATAAGAAGTAGCCAGCCATCAGTTCAGTGGGCAAAGTATTCCAGCCAGAGCAAACCAGGCCAAGTCCAAAAGAGGAGAAGAGTACAGCTGGGGTCACTGTGAACAACTCAGTGGAGAATGGCTGGAGATGAGATTGGTGGGAGAGGCAAAGGGCCAAGTCCTGAACTGAAAAATTTGTAATGGCATCAGAAGATATTGGAGCATTTTTAACAGGAAAGTAACATGGCCTAATCTACATGACCCAATCTGTACTGCAGGATGCCTGTGTTTGTAGGAAGGGTTTGTAGGAAGCAAGAGTGGAAGCAGGAAGAGAACTCAGATGTCTATTGCAAGTATCCAAGCCAGTCAGAGATGACAGTGGTTTGAACAAAGGTTGGGAGAATGGAGTTGAAAGTAGTAAATTTCAGGGAAATGTTTGGAAAGTACATACAGCAGAGCTGCTGATGTGAGGAATGATGGAAAAAGAGGAATTTTGGATAAGCCCTTGACATTTCACAGAGTTCAGACAGAATGAGAGATAAGAAAATGCCATGCTCTTAGGGGGAAAACAAACAAACAATCCCACTCATATCTGAAGCAATTCCAAATTCTACAGAAAAAGAAATCACAGGAAAGACATGTATGGCATTAGTTTGAAGAAGACATAATAATAGTCTTTTAAAAGCCATTTTAAAAGTGATTGCTACATTTGTTGTTCAAAGGATGACTGGTAGCCTGACCAAGGAATTCAGATGAAAAAGTAACAGGTTACATGAGAGATACTTTTATCACAATAGTTAGAAATGCAGACATGAACCTCACTCAAACCACATGTAAGCCTGGGTGATTTGCATATCCATTTCATTTTTCTGAGTTCATTTGCCTAAGATTTAAAGGTTTTCTTTCAGTGAATATATCAGAAGTTTCCCCTTAAATGAATATTGTCCCCTTTAAATAATCAATGTGAGAGAAAATAAACTTATACTGCAATTATTAAAAAAAAATTTTGGAATTCTTCTGAGGTTTTCTTTCAGAGACAGAAGCTCATTCTCAGAGCAACAGGTGTATGTCTTATGAGAGTGGGCTAATTCAGAGTCAATGTGGGGTTGTGAGCAGAACAGCTAATGATACTGAATTCTGTCATTGCTGTTACAAAGTGTTCTCAGAAAGAGCGCAGCCATGAACTGGCGACCCACGTGCATGCAGGCCATCACATACAGAGAGGCACTCAGACACCATGGGATTTCTATACAGTAAATCCAGTGGACAGGTTAAGCATGTGACTTTCATGAGCAAAGCCATGGATATCAAAGAAACAAATCCATGTTATATCCACAGGCAATATTTTAGTAGAGCATTTTTATAAGGTCAGGATGGTAGTATGTTATACTCAATTTTTGATGGCTTCTACAACATCCCAAACATGGCATTTTACCATTGATCTTTAGGTTTCCATACATTATGTTCCCACACCTTGCCTGGGGCTGTTATAGGGGGCAAACCTTAATGCCTAATGTGGAGGCTTCTCTGTTCTTCAGTACAGAGTACATGGACAACTTTTTGGAACTTGCTTCATTTCCGAGTACCATTGTTGAGAATACCTATACATCTTTCTCTAAAGTATGTTTTTCATCTGTCATTCTCACAGTTAATTGCTTATATGATGGCACCGATGTCTGACCTTTCAAAGAGTCTGTGGATTACAGTG
>PVJC01055225.1:0-10228 GCA_004026665.1 Murina feae
TTTTTAGCCTTTGATACCATATCTGACTTTTATTTGTTTATTTTTATTATTTGAGTTATTTTGTGGTGTGCGTGAATCCATTTATTTATTTTTAAACTTGTCTTTATTGTTGAAAGCATTACAGATGTCCCCTCCCCCCATGGACCCCTTCTACCCACACCTTTCCCAACCCTACTTACTGCACCATCGCCTGTGTCCATGGGTTATACTTAAATGCATATAAGTTATTTGGTTAATCTCTTCCTGCCTCCCCCTAACCCAACTTTCTTTGCCTCTGAGATTCATCAGTCTGATCCATGCTTTCATATCTCTGGATCTATTTTGTTTGAGGTATTTTTTAATCATTTGTATGATTATCTAGGTCATCAATCTTAATCACTGAAATTTTACATTATACAAAAATGTCTGATCAGTTAGCTGAAATTAATTAAATCTACCATATGGGCAGAGCAGGTTTAGTGGCAGTGGTTTTACACTTTTCCATTAATTATTTTAGGCTAACTCATTTCCTTTTTAGAAAATACATACACTAATGCTGATCACGATTACTTTGAGGTTGCATGGACCACAACTTATGATAGTCAAGTTAGCAAAAACCATTCTTTAAAAACATTTCTTTTACAGAGTTTCTGTTTGGGGTAATGAAAAAGTTTTGGAAATAGTGGTGATAGTTGCACAACATTGCGAATGTAGTTAATGCCACTGATTTGGACATTTAAAATTATTAAAATGGCATATGTTATGCTATTTGTGCATATTTTATTACAATACAAAATTTATAAACATAAGAAAATAATTTATATTGTATGTGTGTTTCATTATCAAAAATAACATTTTTTGTAATGTTAGGTTTGAGACACAGGACTGTATCACTATATCACAACAGGCTAGTGCAGATAAGTTAGGTTTTCATGGGAAATTTTAGAAAAGAAATAACTTACAAGGTGCTCTCACCAGGAATGTTGTGCCAGTTTAACATGGCTAAATATGAACTTGACTTTCAGAGTCTGCTGAATGAAATCGGTGGCGTTTTCAATGGGTGATGTTTTGAAATGTTCCACCTGATTTAGTCGGTAAGAGGTCTTAGGAGTGCCCTTCTCTAATGAGGAGGTCGAGGCTGTGAGCAACTTGATCCTTGTATTGCTGTTCCCACCCCCCACCCCCCAATCTCCACAGCCGCCAAGTGCCTCCTGGGGCCATATGGGGAGTCCAGGAGTGTGACCCTCACATCCTCTTAAAATCCTGTCTTTCTGTTTGGACTAGGCAGCCCAGCTCTCAAAACCATCCCTGAGAAATGAGAAGGGAAAATCTCAGGGTGAGAGAAGTGGGAGATTTCAAAATGTTGCCAAAAACATCAAGGCCCGAAAATCCTTGGCAAACAGAAGAACTAGCTGCGTTAACACCTTTCTCATTCCTGGGGTCCCTGTTAACTGCGCTGCTACTGTCCCCAAAGGTTCTGTTTGTGCAGGTGGAAAAGCAGTTGGAGCAGCAGCACCTTCTCTCCAACGCAAACACTCTTTCCCAGGCCCTCGGCGGAGCAGCCTGCTCCAGTGAGAGCTGCGTTCGGCTCTCAAATCCCGGAGGGCCCATTAGACCTTAACCAAATGACAGCCTGTAAAGTTCCTTGGAGTGAAGAATTAGGTTGAGTTGTTAACCTTCCCCATGCAAAGGACAACAAAGAAATTCTAGTAAGAGGTAAAAGGACAGACACTCAATTTACTGTTTTACTATTAAATTCTCATCCTTCGCTCATGGAAAAAAAAATGCGTTCGCTTTTCGCAGACATTTTCCTTTGGCAATTGGCAGAGAGAGCTACCTGCAGCCGCAGCCTCTTTGCTTGTCTGCCATTTATTATCCTATTCCGCTTGCTGCCTACTCCACTGCAGCGCCTTATATAAAGTGATACCATTTAAACTGAAGTACTAAAATCTACCCATCCTAAATGGGATATGGAAATGTGGGAATATTAGTCCTTAAACACTAGGCTAGAATTGCTTTCATCCAGCTATCCCTGAGGCAAGCTAGGTTTTAAAGCCAAAATCTTAGGTTGCCTTTTGCTTTGTAAATCAGCAGTTGGATGTGTAATTGGGATTTTTTTTTTAAATGTCAAAATGACTCTTGGGTGTTGATCTGGCAAGTGGAAATAACATAGAATGGCAGTTAAAATCTCATAATCTGACTTTAAAAATTGATTTTGCTCCAAATTTCCATATTGGTATTATTCAGCTTTTGGCTAAAGAGCTGGAAATGGAACTTTCCCCAGTGAAACTCACACTAAACCTAATGTGGGACTTACCATGGCCATAGTTTGGGTAGGCAACTTTTATACATCTAATTTGCAGACCAGCTTATAGAAACAGGAGATGAAAAGACCATTTCATTTATTCCCCTGGTGGGGTGGAACATTTTCTTCCAATATGTTTTCCAATGTACTTTTGAAATTTATGAAGCTTAAGAAAAATATCATTCCATTATCTAATAGTTCTTGCTAATAGGCAGTTTCCTTAAATACCCAGCCTAAATTTTCCATTGCTCAACTGACCTCAAATCTTCACCATTTTCCAATCTTTTAGATTTTATAACTTAATGTTTGCTAAGTCCTCAGTTAATAGCTATTCTCAAGATTGTGATGTGAAAAATTTATACTAAATGATTTTGCCCCCTTAGAAATTCTGTAAACCACTGATTGAATGTGTGAAACATTTATGCCAAATCTCTAAAAGAGAAATCTTTATTTGCAAATTATTGCTCTGTATAGCAAGAGATGAGCCCATTTCTGCTGCCTAGCTGAAAGAATTGTTTTGCTTCCCTAAATGCTGTCGAAGTATTTTTAATTAAGAATAATATATGAATTGATCATGCTTGTGGTTATTTTCTGAGGTTGAGCCAAGAATGGCATATATGGCAGGGCACAACACACTTAACAGAATTGGAGAACAGCATTTCTTTAAATCATTAATAACCTGTAGCATGTGTAATCATTGACCTAACAGCAAAAGGTTGCATCTTGCATTACCAGTCCCCTGATGTATTTGGACTTTTTAGTCCACTCACATTTCAACTTTTACATTAGGAATAGAAGAGCTGCTCATCCTAGACTTGTCGGATGAACTGCTATGTGGATAAAAATTGCTGCAAATATTTTCTGCATATTTCTTCTTACAATTAATTCTATCTACTTGGTAATAATAGCTAACATTGAATATTGTATGTATGTATCAAGTATTACTTGAAGCGTTTTATCTGAATTAATTTATCTAGTCTTGACAGAAATTTTATTTGTTAGCTATGCTTATTATTCCCATTTCAAAGGGGAAGATAGTGAGGTACTGATTCATTCATTTGCATAAGGTTTCACCACTACACTGAGGCAAAACAAGGATTAGTTTCCACTTAGTCAGCCTCCAGAGTCTGTGCTTTTAACCACAACCTTACAATGGTCAAAATGTGAATGTTTCTACTGTTAGAATACTTCACAATAGCACTTACGGCGTATTATTGCCAAAAGTATTAAACCTCAATTTGATTAAGTCTCTAGATCTAATTTGCAGGGAATACAGATACCTTTCAGTATAATCTGAACTATGGGAATCCAGACTATGAAGAAATCTAGTTTCTTCAGCAAATAAATTGCAAGGAAGAGAGAGTGTGTATACATGTGAGCGGAGTGAAAATCTATACCAGTGGTTCTCAACCTTCCTAATGCCGTGACCCTTTAATATAGTTCCTCATGTTGTGGTGACCCCCAACCATAAAATTATTTTCATTGCTAATTCATAACTGTAATTTTGCTACTGTTATGAATCATAATGTAAATATCTGATATGCAGGATCTTTTTAGGTGACCCCTGTGAAAGGGTCATTCGACCCCCAAAGGGGTCACGACCCACAGGTTGAGAACTGCTGACCTATACATTTAAAAAGACTTAAGAATCTGTATACCATATTCATTGTAGCATTGTTTACAATGCTCAAGTGGTAGAAACTACCTGCATGTCTATCACTGGGTGAATGGATAAAGAAAATGTGGCATGTACATACAGTTCAATATTATTCAGCCTTAAAGAAGATGGCAGGAAGTTTGGCCATTTACAACAACTTAGATGAACCTGGAGGACATTATGCTAAGTGAAACAAGTGGGACAGCAAAGGACAGATGCTGTATGACAATAGTTATGTGAAGAATCTAAGGGAGTTAAACTTACATAAGCAGAGAGTAGATTGCCAGGGGCTGCTGAGGAGGTGGAGACAGGGAGGCATGCTGTACAATGTCAAAGGGTACAATGTTTCAGTCATACTGGAGATCTACTCTCGGCAATCCGGGACCCCTTGGGGGATGTTGGAGAGCCAGTTTCAGCCTGATCCCGCAGGCCATGCTGAGGGACCCCACTGGTACACGAACATTCATGCACCAGGACTCTAGTACCTCAATAAAGTGGTTTAAATAAGAGGTAGGATGTTTAATCAACTTAACTTGCTAGTAGCAGCTGGCATTAATATACTTGGAAAAGAGTTAAACACATTAACCTCTAACGATGTATAGATTTTAATTCAATCCTTATACAAGAAAAGCAAATTTTTAAATTAAGACATTTATGAGACAAGAAATCTGACCATTGACTGGAGATTCAATATGAAGAAATCATAGTAAAAATTTTTTAAAAGTAAATTACGATGTTGTGGCTATATTTAAAAAGGGAATCCCCATCATATATACACTAGAGGCCTGGTGCATGAATTTGTGGATGGGTGGGGTCCCCAGGAAGGGATGGTGGGACGCGATCGGCCCTCTGAGTGGGCAGTGGGATGCCCTTGCCAGCCTGGGATCAGGATCTGTCCTGCTGACATTCGCACTGGTTGTTGGGAGCCACCTGGCAGTTGCTTTTATATCCTTTCTTCTTTGCAGAATGTCTAGGGAGGAGAAGTGGCCACATTGCCTGAGGCTGACTTCCAGGAGGCTGGCGGCACTGTCAGGATCGTGCTGTCAGTGCTGGTCTGTCAGTGCCTGGCCCGTTCTCCAGAGATTGGACCTGCAGGACTACTTAGGGAGTGAATGATTGCTTCATCGGATGATCGAAGCCTGTTGGCTGAGGGAAGGAACTGAGAGGTAGTCAGTGAGCCTCATAGTGACTGGTCGAGCAGTCATTCTGGTTGTTCCACCATTAGGGTCAATTTGCATATTACCCTTTTATTATATGGGATATATAGGGTGTCCCCAAAAATGAATACACACTTTAACAGCTGATAACTCACTTAATTTTGAAAATGAACTGTATGTTAATAAACACTGACTTTTTAAAAATAAACATTCAAAGTGTGCATACATTTTTTGAGACACACTGTATATAATACTTCTTATCCTATATAATAAAAGCATAATATGCTAAGTGTCTCACTGAGTGATTGACTGTTTGACCTCTTGACCAGTCTCTATGATGTACACTAACCACCAGGGGGAAGATGCTCCGACTGGTAGTTTAGCGTTCTGCTGGGGTCTGGCTGATGCAGACTGGGTGAGAGGGCCTGAGATGCCCTGTATCTCTCCTGTAGTCCCTCCCCAGCTGGCTGGCCTTTCCTCCCACAGTCTCTTCCTGGCTGGCCGATACCCATCGGCCCTGATGGGGACTGGGCGAGATCGCCCCAATCAGCCCTGATCACCAGCAGGCTGAGGGACCCCACCTGTGCGTGAATTTGTGAACTGGGCCTCTAATATATGTATATATGTGAAATACTTAAGAATAAAATTATATGATGTTCAGGATTTTCTTCAAAATAATATAGAATGGGATGAGATGGGCTATAGATTGAAAAAATTGGCATGTGATAAGGACATGCAGATTTATACATTTTTGGTATCATTTTGTATATTTGAAGATTTTAAAAAGTAAAAGTAAAAAAAAATCCCAAAAACCAGAAAGGTAATATTTAATTGCAATCCTTTAATCATTAGAAAAAGTTTTGATTTATAAGAACCTATGAAATTAGTTACTACAGAAGTTAGCCAAAAGGTTTCAAACACTTATGGTTTTATGTTATGAGCTGCACATTCTCTTAATTAGCTTATGTTTCTTTTTACAAAGAACTCTGTTGAGCATCATTGTGACTCTAAGGGTTCTACTATTGTGGGAAAATTTATTTTCAAAAGGAGCTCACAGCAAATAAAAAGATTGCAGAAATCCTTCTGAGCAGAGCACAATCAGATTTACTGTAAGTGATACTCATTTACCAAAAGTGATTAAATTATAGCCAGAATATGCCCTGAAGTACCCACTTTAGTAGGCAGACCAGAATATATTCAGGAAAAACAGAACATTGCTTTACCTCTTACAAACTACTCAATGTTTTCATAATAATGGGATCCACTATCTGTGTATTCATTGCATATTTCATTGGTGCTCAGGACATAAAACTCATTGCAAAGAATAACCATATTTTCCTTAAGAAAAATTGATTAGATTTAGTTAAAGAAAAGGTACCAAGTGTACTGTGAGTTTTCTTCTACGGATATTGGAAGAGAAATACAATGAGGAATACATCAACCACAACAGGAGTGCTGGCGTTTGTTGGTAATGCATGGCTGACTTCCTCCGAGCAAATATAACTATATGTTTGGGGAAAACCATGCTTAGTGGTTATTAAATGTATTTTTCCTTAAGAAATGGAAGGTATAACTGCTGTTAAAATTAACTATTTAAAGTAAGAATTAAAAAAAAAATAGTTTTGCCTTTAAATACCTGGAATGGATTCATTAGAAATTTTTGGACCAAAGCAATAAATAAATATGGTATGATATCTGTGGTGTACTATGCTTGTGAAAACTACTTCACCTGCTAGATTAAGACTACATTTATTGCATTGATCACAGTTAAGCAGAGTACTTTGAAACCCCATTTTACTTCAGTTTCATTTCTCCACCACGAGTTATCAACACTTGTAACAGAGTGGACAATTTGAAAGGTATGCAACTCCTAATCCCCCTGTTGATCTCTGTTGTCTGTAATAGAAATTAATGGTTTCAGGGGAGAAGGATCAGATTGTGACTAAAGCATTTGCCTGGCAAAGTGACTGTTGTCTTGTATGGCACAGTCTTGCTGCCGCCAACAATAGTAGGGTGAGTTACAAGATAATGCCACCGTGTCAGTCCATACCAGTTAGTTCAATAGGTTTATGTATTATAGGATATGCTGGTTTTTTAGATAAAATGACAAAATTTTAGTGAAATTTTTTTTCAGGAAAATACTGAAGCTCCCCTAATTATCTTAATACTTAAAAAATTAGATTCCACATATTTTTAGCTGTTTATGAATAGGTAGAAACAGAGGTCTTTTTAACCAAAACATACTAGAATTTCTAAGAAATTCAGAGTTTGCTGATTGTATTTGATGTGGGAAGGATTTTTCTCAGTATGCTTTCTAAAGCAAATAATATAAACTTTTGACAGTTGCTTTGGATACAAAGGTGTTTTGTGACTTTTTTTTTCTCAAGAAAGGATGATTTAAGCTTATAAATAATTACTAATTGATTTATATTATCACAATTATGATGTTAAAGAAAGTCATCTTCCATTTTCCTAATATATATAAAGAGCCAGGTGCTGTCATGACCAGATGGGTGACCGGTCAGGTCACCATGAAGTGCATGGAGCACTCTCGGTACCCCCTACCCACAGCCCCCGAGCCGCTCACCATGAGGGGGGTCTGGTGGCGGGATGGGCCTGTGGACTGTTGAGCAGCAGTGGCTGTGAGCTCAGTGGAGCTGTCACCTGGGTGGCAGCGAGTTTCTCGAAGCAGTCGCAGGGCTGGGGAGTTTCGTGGAGCAGTCATAAGATGGGAGGAAGGGGGAGTTTCACGGAGTGTCCAGTGGCAAGCTTTGCTGGGCGGCAGCAAGCTTCGGGGAGCAGTCGAGGGGTGGGGGGAGTCTCAGGGAGCAGTTTCAGGGTTCGTGTCCTGGGGCAGGGAGCTTCACGCAGTGTCGCAGGGTGGCAGAGGCAATGTGACAGAGGCCGGCCTAATGGCGCATGATTTCGTGTGCGCTGAGCCTCTAGTTTTCATATGAACAGTTAGTGGTTACATTATGTAATCAAAATATTTCTGATGATTTCATTTATCTCTCAGTGTCATCTGTAAAGTTGTGAAAATGAAACAATTGGATGAATTGTTTCCTATCTTTATTTTTCCTACCTTAAAATAGTTTTAAAATGAGAATATATTATGAACTAACTGAGTGATGAGCGATGGGGCATTGTTTTTTATCGTTTTACACAATGTCCTGATTTTATGTCTCTTTGTCATAAAGTCTCAAAGCTGGAGAAAACAATGATTTTTGACAGTTAATTTTTCTCAATTCATAAGTTCCCTTGAAAAACTGATTCCACTTGAAATGTTTCTGCACATTCCACACAAATATTTTGATTCGCAATCAACCGTTCGTTCATCCTAGAGTAACCATGTCTCCTTCCAGGTTCACAACTTTGCTAGCTGTGTAACTAATATTAGCACACATTTACCTCTAAAGCAGCCTGGGTTGGGAAATAAATCATGTGATCAACCTCGTCCACACCTGTTGCATAACTAGTTTGAAAATTCTAATTGACTTTAGAACCCTGCCCTGTATGAAATGGCTCCTATGCAGTTGCAATCTGAGTTGTTATTTGTAATGGAGTTCAGGACACACTTCTCCAAAATATGGTACCTTGGTATACTGAATATTTTAAGCTTAAGGAATTTGAGAAAACAGCAGAAGCAGAAAGGTCACCTTGACCTTCTCTCCTCCTACCTCCTCTTGAAATAAGTTAGAAATTCAGAGGTGCTCTTCCTGCCTGTTCCTCAGGGAATGGAGCATCGCTATCTCTGAAGACAAAAGGATAATAAGAAGAATCCTAGCAAAGGCCTTGCTAAGTTACCCCAGTTCGCTACCATGACCGTGTGGCCCCTAATCTCACACATTTCTGCATGACGTCCCACTCTCCACAAACTTGGCACAAACAGACTCAGCTCTGTTTCTTTGGGTCTCCATTTCCTTATGAAGGCTCCCAGGTCACATAGAACTTATATTAATTACCTCTGTATGCTTTCCTCCTGTCAATTCGTCCTTGTCAGTTTAATTTTCAGACCCAGCTGGGGCTCTAAGGAGGTCGGGGAACATGTTTTCCTTTCTTACTTTTGTGGTGCCTTTAATATGAATGTCAAGAATAAAATAAATAATGCTGAACATTAAAAGGGCTTTAAATAAGCTATGTTTTTTTCTATCAGATTAGAAATATGAATCAAACTATTTTGTAAAATATTTGTATTTTTGTAATTATGGAAAAAAGTAGCATAAATGAGCTGTAAAAATACACTTAGGTAATAATACATTTGATACGTAAGTATATGGACAGGGGTTTCTTAAAAATCAAAGTATATTCACCTGACAAATATTTCAGCAAGTATTTGTCCTGAAGCAATCTGTTCAGTAATGTCATTGATTCAAAATGTTAAAAGTATAGAGAATTCAAAGTATTACAATACCTTTATTATGTAAATTATATTGGAAAGTTAACATTATGCATATATATGATTTTAAATGGGCCAAGAATAGCACCTTAATTGATCAATGGGGAAATCAGCTTATGACATTTAGATTCACCCATGACCTTATGTAAAAGAGGGATTGTTTTCTGTGCACTTTTTTAAGGACATCAGATTGGCATCAATTATCTCCAGGGAAATGAAAAATACTGAACTGACACTTTAAAGGGTAAAGAGCCTTTTAGACACTTCTAAAGTGTGTTTCAGTAACCACGCAGATTGATGCAATAGTATCCTGAATGTAACTTTCAGAATGAAATATGGATAATAATTAGGTAAAATGTTATTTTGAGATTTTTATTCCCAAATGCTTCATTGCTTTCATATTCTAAATTCCAGTGCCTTTGTAGGTCCAATTAAGATGCTTAATTGAAGAATTCCAAGTAAGTACACTGCCCTGACACCCAGAGGGGATTGTGCCTGGTAATGATAGTTCTGAATTGGATGAAAAGAATACTCACAAATGTTAGCAGAGGAACGTATATTTCATAATGTGACATTTATTCTCTAAGCACAAAGAAAATCAAGTCTGAGAATTACGGGTACTATGGTAACCTAGAGTGCCCTTGTTTCCTTCCTCCCTTCCTCCCTTCCTCCCTTCCTCCCTTCCTCCCTTCCTCCCTTCCTCCCTTCCTCCCTTCTTCCCTTCCTCCCTTCCT
>PVJC01055226.1:0-10267 GCA_004026665.1 Murina feae
CCACTCCCACTCCCACATCCACAAGGCCTTCCCTGTAACCACAACAACCGCATCAGGAGGCTTCTCTTTCTCTTTCCCTCTTAAACTCAAAAGCACTGTGAGAAGATTGATGCTATTTGAATGAGCCTTCACGTAAGAGAGGCACCCATGAAAGTGCTGACCTCGGCATAACGTTTTGTAAGCCGCGTCTGTCCTCATCTCAGTTCTCTCACCAGCTGCTTCCGCGCGTTGTGATCACCAAGCACCCTGTGATGTTCTTTCTCTGCCATATCAGCCTCTCAATGTAGATGTTGTTTGGAGAAAGACATTTTGGAAATAAACTTTAGACATGGGATTTTGAAAACAAACACAAACTACACACAGTTACAATGAAATACTAAATAGAAATTAATCAGTATTTGATATTAAGGATTAAAAAACTTAAAATTAATTAGTTCTCAAAGAGAAAAGGCTATAAAATAAAACCAAAGGAAAGATAAAAATATGATTTTTTTTTCCCAAGAGAGATATGACTGACTTGGGGCTCATACTGTCCCCTAAAATTTCAGATGGTATTAGTTTTTGTCTTTTCCATTGATTTTTTTTTTTTTTTTTTAGAGAGAGTGAAAGGGAGGAGGAGAGGCAGAGAGAGAAACACTGATGTGAGAAAGACTCACATCGATTGGTTGCCTCTCACCAGGGCTGGGGATTGAGCCTGCAACCAAGGTACATGCCATGAAGGGAATCAAACCCAGGGCCCTTCAGACTGCAGGCCGACGCTCTATCCACCGAGCCAAACCGGCTAGGGCTCAGACAGTATTTGGATGGCTGTGTTGCTTTGGACTTTGCCCTTAGAATGGGCTGGGCAATGATTCCAAGGTTGGTGATGAATAAAAAGGTCACTTGCCAATGATCCTAGAACAGACTCATACCTTCAACTCAAATGTGACAGCTTCATGTTTATGTGTCACAGATATCTCAAATTTTACATTTAAATTTCTTGATCTTCCCACAGAAATATGCTTTTCTTGTGGTCTTTAGAAGTAAGTAATATTTCTGTTTTCTCACAATTTTGGGACCCACCTTTGACCCCTCCCTCTACATTCAGAGCATCATAGTGCTACGTTGTTGTGCTTCCTTCCATCTCTACCTGGCCACTGGGTTAGTCTAAGCCATGTACCTGCACAGATGTAGGAACCTATCTGATCTTACAACGCCCATGTTTTCCTTCCCTCAGGCTCTTCTCACACAGAGGTTAGAATGCGCTACAAGCTATCCGTGTAGTGAGTCTCGGGCTAGAATGTCTGACACAAGATACACACCAGCCGTCTCTCAGGTGACGGCTAAGCTGGGAAGCAGGTCCTCCCTGCTTGGGCTGTTCTACTCTCCTCCAAACATGATTTCTGTCTTGCGCCCTGAACTTCCTTTGTCCCATTTCTCACTAACGGGGCCGAGGTTTGAGTGATCTGGGTGGGATGGAGCATTACTAGTTTCCAAAGGCTCCCAGGTGACCTAACTGTGTAGCCAGGTTTGAACACCACTATGCTATGGATGTGATTCTTAAACTGTTTAAATGAAAGCATATTTCTACCTTTCTCTACATTTTTTCTTTGAAAACTCATAAGAAACACTCTGTCTTATGAAAGATGTATAGCCAATTAAATAGAATTCAGGCCTAAAATAAGAGCTAAACACTTGCAAGTTTGCATGGTTTCAAACGTCAAGCCTGGGTTTGGTGATACTGTTTTGCATGCGACTTACAGTATTTTGGTGCTTAATGAAAATAAATGACAGGAACTTGGCCCTGTCACTCAGAAAGCAAATGAAGGAACTGACACTTTAATGATTAAGTTGACTAAAATGCCATAATTTTTAGTGAGGAAATTTCATGATTAAAAAAAAAGATGTGTTTTTAGCTTTCAGAAGGAGACTAGATTTTGCTTTCCAGATGATATAAAAATATGATAGAGATCCACTGATTTAATCAGGCCGATTTCTGTGTTTTGAAATACTAGTAAAGCCACTCATCTGGCATTTTTCATTAAGGCTTGACAACAGCTGGCTGCCTCCCAGAATGCAGCATCGTGTCAGAGATTATTGTATAAAGGCCTGGGTCAGCTGGCATTGTATTTACTTCAACTGATTACGTGTACATTTCTTCACTCTCTGGGCTGAAAAGAATGCTGAACTTGGGTGAGGAAACAGTATTGTTTCAACCACAAAAGGCCATTTCTACTCCGCTATGTTCCACCTGGGAACACTGTCTTTCCTGTTGGGCCTAAGTAGTATATTTTATTTCAATTGTTTTAGCAAGTTATTTTTAAATACTGTGACTTACATTTTGACTGAATTATGTGGCTTTAATGAAGTGATTTAGAAGCAGTATTTAAGATCAGAATAGCATCTTTAAATTATATAAGTATACACATCTAGGAGAGTAGCTGATTTTATTTGTCCTTTCTGTTGACTTCTGACATAGAGATTTGAGTGTGTGAGCTTTTAACTCCCACACACACATACACATGTACACACATATACACACATACACACATGCATGCACACACATATACATATACACACATACATACACATATGCACACACACACGATTATTACATCTCCCTATTAAGCAATCACTTTTTAAAATTGTGGGCTACCCATGTCTTGCTGAAAGTTCTGGAATTCCAAGGGCTGAGATTAGATTAGACAGAAATATGTCGCTAAGTTCATATATTTTATTTAAAAATACCCAAGATTGCAGCACTAGGAGTTCACTAGCAAAGCACCCAAAGGAGGAGCTAAAGTAGGTGTTTTCCTTTTATTCACGCTAAGGGCTGAGGTGGGACACAAGTGTCCACGTGGACGGAAGTAATACTTTTCTCAGTGAAGGGTGTGAACTGCTTTTGGTTAAAAATTGATTCTATGGTGACGGATGGTAGGTAGACTTACAGTGCTGAACACTGTGTAGTATATATATGTGAAATATACTGCCATGTGCGCCAATTTTACAATAAGAAAATTAAAAAATGTATTGAATAAAAAATAATCCATTAAATAAAATAAATGAGGTTTTGTGCCTTGATTTTAATCATTTTTACCAAGGAACCAGAAGGTAAGATCTGTTCAGCACCTTAGTGCTGCCATGAGTCCCAGTTACTGTGTGGGTCCCAGCCCTCAAGATGTTACTTTCTCTCTCTCTTCCTTCCTTAGTTGGGAGAAAATAGCAAAACCTCACAGATATGTCTCATTGCAAACTTTACATTGTGACCTCGCTGGGACCTTCAATAATGTTTGGAATTTTATTTATTTATTTATTTGTATATTGGGGAATCCCTGTCCACTGGCTTCCAAACTTAGCTACTTGCAGAGATCCCCTGGTGAGTGGCTTTTGGTTAAAAATTGAACCCCCAGTTTGTCCTGGACTTATTGAGTCAGAGTTTCTGAGGATGGGGCTGGGGAAATCTTTCTGGGTGCTTCTTGGTGAGGTCAGGCTTTCCCTGGTTCAGAGAAGGATCTCCAGGTGCCCCTGGCAATCCACCCTTGGAGACCAACACTTCTCAAATTCTTCCACATATGTAATTTCTCAGTCCTAAATTTTCCCTTAGAAAATGATGTGGTCCTTTCTTTTACCCCAAAACTAAGGCCACCCAAGAAATATCCTTTATATTCCCCTTTGTTGACCTCAGAAGTGTCTCCAGAGAGCTATCATCTTTCTTAAGAAAGGGGTCCTGGCCAGAGAGTAAACTCCACTTCCGCCTTTCAGTTTATCTATTTCCGTCTTTAGTTCTCTTCATATCACCATGTAACTATTCCCCCCCCCTCCCTTTTTTAGAGCTCATCTCTTTTCTTAGCCTTTGGACAACCCAGATTTCCCCTATTGGGAAAGTTCTTCCTCCTATAACCCTGCTGGCATTGAAGTTCTCAGTCTCCCCGCCCCCCCCACCAAACTTCCAGAGAGAATGATTTATTTCTTCTTTACCAGTAAGTTTTGTGACTCTTATTCTTTCCACTCTAAACCTACCCCCTGAGTAATTTTCTCTAAGTATGAAATCAATTTTATTTTCTAGCAGTTAGATTTGTGTTTCCAAGCAGGAAATAAAAAGTGTGAGTACTGTGAAAATAAAAGGCTTTTCTTCATCTTCTTTCGAAAATAAAATTATAACTATACAGAGGATGCATGAATTTTATCTAATATGGACATTTGATGAGTAAACATGATTGCCCTAGTAAAGATTTGGGCCTCCCCCCGGCAAAAGATAAGGTGAGAAGACAAATCCGTCTTGATTTTTTGCTGACCTGTTCATCACAGGTTCTCTTGTGTAATGGTCCATAACTAGGTAAGGCATAGATTTTGGTATCCAAGGATGAATACTCAGCTTATTGCAAAAGGTTTTAACCAGACCTCTCCTAATTTGGAAAAATTTTCTGTTGCTGTAATGTGGGAATCCATTTATTACTAGAATATCAGAAAATTTCCACATTCTCTGGAGTTGCTCACAACTTATAAACTTTTATTTTTAATTCTTAATTTTTTTATTTCTTACTTTATTAAATTTAAAAGTATGATGAAAGTATTCCATGAAAATATTATCAAATAGTTCTATAAAGCATATACACTGAGTGGCCAGATGATTATTAATACCACCCCATCAGTACTTCGTTGGGCCACCTTTTGCTTTCAATACTGTGGCGATTCCTCTTGGCATTGACTCCAGGAGATGTTGAAAGGTGATGCGAGGAATCTGACACCATGCCTGATGAATAGCACTGCCCAGTTCTGTGAGATTTGATGGCTGTGGAACCAGCTGCCTGCTGGCTCTTTTAACTTCATCCCACAAATGCTCAACTGGATTGAGATCTGGTGATTGTGGGGGCCACCTAAGCAAGGTAAAGTCTCCCTCATGTTCTTGAAACTGCTCCTGCACAATACGAGCACCCTGGCATGGCGCATTGTCTTGTTGGAAGAAGCCACCTCCATTGGGATGTGCCATCAACATGGTAGGATGAACTTGATCAGCAACAATATTTAGGTATGTTGTGCTATTCAGACGTTCATAATAATCTGGCCCTCTAGCTACTTCAGCGCAAAATTATAGCTAATTTGCCTACAAACGTCAGGTGGTCATAATAATCTGGCCACTCAGTGTAAAAACCCCAATATATTTAAAAAAAATCTTTATTTTTGAAAGTATTACATATGTCCCCTTTTCCTCCCCATTGGCCCCTTCGAGCCACCCCTGCTCTCCCCCAACCCCATCCCAGGCCTTCACCGCCCTATTGTGTCCATGGGTTACCAAATACTCTTCTCTCTTTTCTCACTGCCTTGTCCCACTTACTAGTAGAACCATTTCATTTTTTATTCCATTAGTATTTCTTACACAATTACCATGTGCCAACTGTTCTAGGTGCTGGGAATGCCATTACTTCTCACCTTTGTTTCCTAAATCCATGGCCTCTTCTTTCTTGGTTTATTCCTTTGTTTTGGTGGAGCATATCCTGTAGTGGCTTCTTGAGAAAGGGTGCTTTGGCAAAGACTCTTTAAGACTTGGGGATGTATGGGTGGACTAATTCAGTGTAGGATGACCAAACAGGTTGGCTAGAATTTTCATTGAGACTGCCCACCCCCAACATCACTGTACATAAATCTTTTCTCATGGGCAGTGTAGTGTCCCCAGAGAAGAACCCCCAGTTTCCTGCGAAGGGAGTGCAGCCTGAGCCTTATTTCATCCTCAAAAGTACGTGCCCTCTTTGGTTTCCACGGTGCCTGCCTCGTCTGCAACCTCCATGCTTCCTTTTCTCTGAGGGTAAACCTCAGATTTCTAGTGTCTGGTAAAGGTTATGACTTGGGAGCTACGGTGTACTGGTAAATGTTTAATAACCGACTTGCTTGAAAAATTAAAACAAAACTGATTTGTAGCATTTGCCAATTTCTGTCCTATTCCTGCTATGGTTGATTTCAAGCTACCATTGTGAGGTCACTGCAGAGTGACTCTTGCTGTTAAAAGCCACATGAAGTCCACCAATGATTGAGAGTCTAAAACCCTTCATTTTAGTAACTGCCCTTATTTCATCTTCCAAAGTACCCAGTGTCTCCATTTCCTAAGCATTTCCAGGAGCAAACTGGCTCGCTTCTTGTAGTCATTGGCTTGACTTTTCTTCTCTCAGCTCAAATGTTTTCTCCATCTGCTTTCCATCTTCAAATGTTGGATCATAATCACGTCCATTTCATTGCAGTCGGAGTTTGTGTTTTTGTTTCCTGTTGTCTTTGGGGTTTTAGAATTTTGAGAGAAGGAGGGATTGAAAATGTCTTTACTTTCCTATGACGATACTGAAAGTGCTAGTCATTTTTCTAAATACCAAATAGAGTTATAAAATGATAACTTGTTAATAGTATTTTGAATAATCTTGTCTAAATATTTAAAAATATAATTGATAAGTATAATAAGCTGAGAAGTAATTTTTGACTTTGCTAAATAAGCCAAGTTATTCAGTGCATGCACACATTGCATATCAGGGCATGCTTGGAAAGTACAGCGGTGGGTTACTTGAGAGAGTTACCAAGTTTTGAGTTGAGTTCTGAGGTAAGTATTTTGTTGGGAGAGGTTGGGTGAGAGTGGGGATGAAGGCATATATTTATTCAATTATCAAGTTAGAAATACAGAATGTCCCAATCAAGTGTGTGCCCCTTTTAGGTGTTAATAGCAAAAACAGCCTGTCGCTCTTTTTATTTTGTGTTTGATGATGATTTTCAAGACAGGTTAACACAGTGGTTAAGGCATAGGCTCCTCAGTGCTCATGTCCCAGAGGGTGACTCTGCTGGTCACTGGTCACGGGACTTTGGACAAGTTTCTTCACCTCTTAGTGTCTCTGTATTTCATCTTTAAAAGTAGGATCAAATAGAAACCCTTCACAGGCTTGTTGTGGGGATTGAGTTACTATGTTAAAGCACTTACATGAAGCATAATAAATGATCAATAAATAGTAATTATTGTTACTGTTGTTGGCCTAGCGTTAACAAAATTGGTTTTGGTTAAAACCTGTCTACTTTTAAAATGTACATGGGTATCATATTAAAGTCATACAGAAACACATATTTTATTGGAATGTGTTGTTGTATGTGATCCATATTTTATAGCTTTATAACTCTTCTGACAATTTAACTTAACAGACATAAATTAAGTGACAACCATGTATGATTTTTAGTATGCTAAATGCTGAGGTTACAGAATTCACAAATGAACTTACTTTGGAAAATAATTAGAGCCTTTCCTCAACCTTCACACCACAGTGAACTCCAGATGGAGCAACAATTTAAACCTTAGAAAAAAAATATAGCCCTAGAGGTACTCGTAGTAGATATGGGTGAATAGTTAATGCATTTGGAGTAGAGGAAGCTTTTCCTCTACTTGACATCAAAATAAAAAACCTTAAAGAAAAAGATTGGTACATTTGACTAAACAAAATTTAGTCAAATTGAGGGAGGAATACCCAAAACAAAGTCAAGAGTGAAACACAGACTGGGAAATAATGACAGTACATAAGACAGACAAGGATGAATTTAATTGCCAATTAATTGTAAAATGGCAGACAACCTAAAAGAAAATTACAAGCACAGGTCATTCACGGAAAAAGAAGTTACAAATGGTATGTAAAGATATGCAAAGGTCCTCACTAAAGTGTAAAGACATTTAAACTAAAAGATATTTTTCATTTATTGGGAACAAGGCTGCTGGTGTGGGTGCAGGGTGGGAATTTCTCGAGCCGCCAGGCTCGGGAGAATATCCTTTGGGGGTGCAGCTACCTTGGCGTCTGACCTGAGTCTGCTTTCAAGATATACCCTCTTGAGCGCTCTTCCCTGCAGTTGTTTCCTTGGAAAAGTGCCATGGAGGGTTTTCTGGGATTTATGATGCCTTCCGTCTGTGCATTAGTCGCAGGTAGCAATGACTTCATATTCAGATGAGCCAAGCCTGGGCAACATTTAAAGAGTCTTCCTTCCGAAAAAGCCAGAGTTGGCTGGTGTGTGGCCCTTCCGTGTGTCAGTGAAACTTTCATACTGTTTTCTGAGGCCGTCTTCTGAAGACCCCATTCACATCTTTCCCAGGGGCTCTGTGTCTAGAAAACAAAACAAAAAAACCCTTGGAGCTTCTGGGGGAGAATGGGACCAGGTGGGTTTGTTTGTGGGTTCACCGACTCACTAAGCATTTACTGAGTACTTACTGTGTCAGATACTCTTCTCATCATTGGGAGCACAGGAGTGAACATGTTTCTGTGGAGCTAAATTTTAGGGGGGTAGACAATTGACAAAATAATAATTAAAAAAAGAATTGCAAATGGCTGCCATGAAGAAGATAAAAAGAGAAGGCAATAAAAAAGAGAGGGTGGAGGTAGTCAGATAAATACATACCTGTGCACACACCTTAGCACCTCTCAGCTTTACTGTTCATCCGAATCACCTGTAGGACTTAATAAAACACGGATTGCTGGGCCCCTCCCAGAGAGTTTGTGACTCAGGAGGGGCCTGATGAGGAGCCTGGGAGTTTACATTTTTAACAAGTTGTCCCGTGCTGCTGCTGCTCTGGAGAAACACTTGGAGAACCATTGGCATAGGATGCAGGGCGGTCCCAGAAAGCCCTTCATAGCGGTGGTACTTGGTGGAGACCTGAGTGATGCAAAGAAACCAGTGATGTGAAGACTATCAGTGGTGGGTGGGTGGGGTGGGTGAGGTGGAGGGTGGGAATGAAGAAGGGCTTTCCAGGTAAAGCAGAGAAGCGGTGGTTTGAAGAAAGCCAAGAGGCTAGTGAGGCTGCTGTGTTGTGACTGGAAGGGATAGTGATGGCAGATGAAACCAGGGAGAAAGAGGGACAGAGGGCAGGTCATGGCAGCCGTGGCTCTCCACTCTGAGAGCCTGCTTAAATAAAGCAGTGCCGGCCCCACCCTGCAGACTCCGATGTCGTGAATCTGCGTGGCACTTAGGACTTACTATAAGCTCCTGAAGTGATTCTGATGAGCAGCCAAGACTGAGAATGATGGACACAGCCCTTTGTAGCTAGGTAGGGGTAAGATTTTATTTCAGGGGTGTTGGGAAGCCATTGAGCAGTGGAGGACATGTATCTGTTTGGTGGAATGAGTTTACAAGGGTAGTTAAGAGGGAATTGGAGGCCAGTTAGAAAATATACCATTTTCCCAGTTAAAAGTGAATTCGTGCAGGCGGTGGTGGTGATGAGAAGCAGGAGGCAGGAGGCAGGATGGTGGGTGAGATTTTGGGGTAGAACAGAAAGGACTTGTAGTCAGGTTGGATATGAAGGATGAGAGAGATGAGCAGACTCAACTACTATTCCAGAGTCACTTTCAACCTTTCCTAAAAGGCATCTTGGGGTTAAGGTGTCCAAACTAAAAAACGTTTTTAATTTCTTCCCAAGCCTGGGGGGCCTATTGGACTCTGTCCAGCACCTGAACCCAGAGACCTCTGACCACTCAGGAAGGAAGGTGAGACATGACTAATATTCTGGGAGACTGTTTTCTGAGCATGAGCATGAGTGGGCATTTTTCAAAGATCGCGTGTTGCATGGTCACATGGATTTATACAGGTAAAGATTTATGGCATATCAAGTAATGTTAAAAAGATCATCAAACTCAGGAGAGGGAAGAAGGTAATGAAAAATTCATTATTAGCCATATTTTAAACTCCAGATCCAGTGCCTTGAAAATCCGTTTTATACTGCAAACATCAAAGTCAGCATACACATTTCTGGAGGAAATAATTGCCAGTGCTAATAGGAGTAATTTTTTTTTTTAATTTATCTTTATTGTTCAGATTATTACAGTTGTTCCTCTTTTTTCCCCCATAGCTCCCCTCCTCCCAGTTCCCACCCCACCTTCTGTCCTTGCCCCCCCACTGTCCTCATCCATAGGTGTACAATTATTGTCCAGTCTCTTCATGCACCCCCAACACCCTTAACCCCCGAAAATTGTCCGTCCACTCCATTTCTATGCCTCTGATTCTATTCTGTTCACCAGTTTATTCTGTTCATCAGATTTTTTATTCACTTGATTCTTAGATTCACTTGTTGATAGATATATATTTGTTGTTCATAATTTTTACTTTCCTTTTTCTTCTTCCGCTTCTCAAAGGATACCTTTCAGCATTTCATATAATACTGGTTGGGTGGTGATGAACTCTTTTAGCTTTTTCTTGTCTGTGAAGCTCTTTATCCGACCCTCAATTCTGAACGATAGCTTTGCTGGGTAAAGTAATTTTGGCTGTAGGTTCTTGCTATTCATCACTTTGA
>PVJC01055227.1:0-10273 GCA_004026665.1 Murina feae
CCCTATAATTCTGATGTTGGTATACTTGAAATTGTCCCAGAGGCTCCTTACACTGTCTTCATATTTTTGGATTCTTTTTTCTTTTTGCTTTTCCACTTGGGTATTTTTTGCTTCTTCGTATTTCAATTCTTTGACTTGATTCTTGTGTTCCTCTGATCTGTTGTTGGATCTCTTTATAATATTCTTTATTTCAGTCAGTGTATGCTTAATTTCTAGTTGGTCCTTTTTCATATCCTCGAGTGTCTCATTAGATTTATTGAGGGTCTCACTAAGCTTATCCGTGGTTTCTAGAAAATTTTTGAAAAACCTTATAACTGTGGTTTTGAACTCTATATCCTGTTGTTTGCTTTCCTCCTTTTCTGTCATTTGTGATCTGTTTCTTTGTTTACGCATTTTGGCTGCTTCCCTGGGTTGATAGAGTGGCTTTCTGTGTTAGGTGATCACTGAGAGAAAATGACCTCCAAGCCACTTGGTTATGCGAATCAGCTGTGTCTATGGTGGGAGAACTTCTGTGCTGGAGACACCCTTATGGGGCAAGAGTTGTTTCAGTGGGGTTTTGGTGCTCATGGAGTCTGCCCCGAGTGTGTCCCTTATGAATCTGAGGAGTTGTATTTAGGATTGTACCACTCAGTCCCCTGGGTACACTGGCACTTGTATCTCCAAGGAGGTGCTATTTTAGCCTTAGCCTGAGGCTACTCAGCCTTTTATATGCAAAAGCCACTGTGAGCAGCTTGGATGGGCAGGGTCTCTGGGAGTCTACAGGGCGGAGCAACCAGCTATGGCTGCTTCTCAGTCCTGCCCTAAGAGGCACTGGGTCTCAAGCCGCTCTGGAGTTCCTCCTGGTGCCTGACGGTGCCAGACAGTCCAGCTCCTCCCCATATGGTTCTGAGTCTCCAGAAACTCTCCTGGAACTGGAGTTCAGAGCCATTGGGAGCTTGTGCCTCCCTCCGGTACGAAATGCTGCCAGCCCTTTCCGCAAGTCCCTTCGTGCGCGCCTCCGTACCTCTGCACTTTATTTCCGCACCTCTTCTGCGTCTCAGTCTCTTTCTAGTTGTAGAATTTCCACTCAGCCAGCCTTCCTGTGGGTCTGGGTGGTGTCCGTTTTTTCTTTTCGTTGTTGTTTTAAAATGGTTGTGCATGGCTGCAATTCCGATGTTTACCTATGCTGCCATCTTGGTTTATCCCCCAGATTGCTTTAGAACGCTCCCTATTGACAAGGTCAGATGCTGTCTCCTTGGAAGGAGTTGGGCCCCCTCCTTGACAGCCCAAATGAGAGTGTTCACCCAGATGTTAGCTGGCCTCCCAGGTGTCCCTGCAGGAACCATGGACCCTGCTGACAGACATGTGCGCTTGCCTCTGCTCCCAGGGGAGCTCTGGCAGAGCAGTGTGCGTGCCTGTTAGAGACCTGTTCGCTTCCTGGAGCTGTGCTGCAGAAGACCCCAGCCTAGCTGCTGCACAGTGAATTCTGTGTGGATCTCGTGGGTTGTACGTAAGTCAGACCATGTGTGTTAGTTATTAAGCGCTGCGTAGCAAATTGAGTGCAAACTCAGTGGCTCAACCCAACAATAAACATTTGTTCCATACAGTTCTTGTGGGTCAGAAATTTGGACTGTTTGGCTGGGTGGTTTGGCCAGGCATTATAATCACAATGTTAGCAGGACAGTCGGAGGGCCTGCTTCCTTTGTGGCTCTCAGGAGGCTGGCAAACTGGTGCTGGCTCTGGGCAGGAGGCTTTGGTTTCTTGTCACATGGAGTTGTACAGGGCCACTCAAATGTCCTCACAACATGACAGCTAGTGTCCCCCAGAGACCTAGCCTCTGAAATCATATGCAGTCATTTCTGCAGCATGCTGTCGGCTACACAGGTCAGGCCTAGTCATTGTGACTACACAAGGTCACTGACACCAGGAGGTGGGATTCACTGAGGATTTCCACACCATCCCAAACACACTTTGCAGTTGGTAAAATCCCTCCTGCCTTCTCATCATTAGCATAAAGATGAATAAGATGCTTACTGCGTACAGATACTTTTGAATGAGCCATATTCTGGGAAGTTTGCAGAGGTGGTTGTCTAGACACAACAGAGAAAAGCTTCATTCTTGCTGAGTGTGTGGTGGAAGTATTCAAACATTTCTCTTTTTGAATCAGTGATAGCAATCAATAAAATCGCCTTTAATTCTAACCTCCATGGTACCAAAGTGCTTTTTTTCTTTTTTCTATGTACTTTTTTCTTTGTGCCTCTCTATATATTCTATAATAATAAAAGCATCATATGCTAATTAGACCAGATGACCTTCTGGATGAAGCCGGGGCTGCAAGGGAAACCCGGGTCCTGGGTGCCAGAGGGAAGCTAGTGCCTGCAGCTGGAGGAAGGGAGGCCTATTCTTGCATGAATTTCGTGCATCTGGCCTCTAGTATGTATGTATTTATAAAATGGGACCATACTGTACTGTTTTGTAACCTTATTTTTCCACTTAAAATATGGACATTTTTGCGTATCATTAAATAATATTTTCAACCTGTTTTTTTAAAAAATGTATTTTTATTGATTTCAGAGAGGGAGGGAGAGGGAGAGAGAGATAGAAACATCAATGCACACCCTCTACTGGGGATTGAGCCTGCAACCTGGGCATGTGCCTTTGACTGGAATTGAACCTGGGGCCCTTCAGTCTGCAGGCCGATGTTCTATCCACTGAGCAAAGCCAGCTATGGCTTCAACCTTAGTTTTAATGGGAGCCTGCTATTCTGCCATAAGATGTATCATAGTTTATTTAGCTACTCACTATATTGTACATTTGTTTAAGTGACGTCCCAGCTTTTCCTCTTAGGAGCAGTGTTATGGTGTCCTAAATCTCGCTCTGTAGCCTGGGTCATTTCTGGGTATGAATTCCCAGACCTGTAACTTCTGGGGCACCGAACACAGATGCATTCAGGGTTTTGATTCTTTTTGTCAAGAGCCTCCTCTCCATGATGCCTTTAGAGTTAATCTTCACCTGGCAGAGTTTGCAGGTGACCCTTCCCAAGCCTTGGGCTGAGCACATCAATGTGATTCTCTGCTAACTTGATTAAAAGATAGAAAGTTTGTTTATCTGGAGTATGACTCACTTAATAAAAAGTCAGTTAACTCCTAATTGCCCCTGGAAATCGCATGGAGGTACTGGGAGGAGGTGGGGAGTAGCCTGGCCACGCAGAATGACCTGCCAGCCAATTCAAGCAGAAACCCAGGCAGCCTCCCCTGCAGGAAGCTGTTTTCTCCACCTGTGCTGCAGGCAGTAAATTAGAAAATGGACTGTTTTGTGTTTCATCCCTCATTTTTGCCCACCCCAAAATTGAAGGTCCTGCCGAGCTGCAGAACAGACAGGGGCAGAGAGGCAGAGAGTAGAAGCACCGGGGTCCTTGTCCCCAGTGAGATCCGTTTATCTTCAGAGCATTGAAAGCGGTCACGAACTCTGTGGGCTGCAGATAGCTCTCAGGATGGCATTTTGATCATATCTGTTCTCAGCTTCTGCGCTGGGTAACTGAGGGCTCAGTGATGAACAGACCTTTGGAGCCCAGCCTAGTATCTGATGCTTGTGTGTACTAACAGCTACTTCTTGGCCCTTTGACTAATTCCGTCTCAGGCCCCAAAAGGAAGGAGAAGAGAACTACCATTTTACTCAACTCCTAGCTCCTACTTGCCAGACATTACTCTTGTTTTTATTCTTACTGACTGCCTTTCCTCTCTCCAAAAAAGGAAAAGAAACAGGCATTTCATTGACATTATTTTATTCAGGTGACAAAGTAGTTAATCACCATCATAAATAATGTGCAGCGTAAAAATTTCGCTTACGTGTGAACTTTATGAGCCAGTAAATATTTTCTCATTTGTGGTTTTTGTTTTCTCTGCTTGGATTCAAGAGCTTTACAACCCACAACAGGCCAGGCACATTTAAATGGCTTGAGGTTTGGGTATGCTGTTTCTGTATTCCTAAAAAAAACACAGACCTTTTTCCATTGAGGGGTGATAACATGGTGCATTCTTTTGTGAACTGGAGCCTGAATTTTGGACCTGTTACTGAAGAATTAATTCATGTTTCTCTGTGCGGTTCTGATTTACTTAGGAATCATTTCAAGTGAAGAGTGGTTCCTAGTTTATTTTACTGTTGTTTTTCTTCTTGAAGCTGTTTTCTGTCATTTAAGAATACTGGGCACAGGGGGTGGGGGAAGGTGGTTGAAACTGGCTAACAGCCCCCCAGTGCTCTGTCTCCTGTGGTGGAAACCCGCCCAGGGCATGCTTCTCAGGAGGCCAGCCTTTCCGTGCCTATGCTTTAGGTGTGTAGAAAATGCTGCTTAAAGAACACATTTTCACTTTCCCATGTGTTCAGAACCTTCCAGATACTGTTTTGGTACGTTATCACCATGTCTCAAGTCAAAGGAGACCTGTGTTGATTTTACAGGTGAGAAGGGCAGAGAACTAGGAGGCCAAGTCCCATGAGAACTAGCCCCCAAACTCGCTCTTATTTTCCTCTACTTCCTTGTCTTTACCAAATATATCTGCAAAACAAAGGCAAGATTCAGGAGCACCTCCTCTACCAGAGTCTTAAGCTGTGGTTTGAGAAATGGAGTTGCTTCTTTTAAAAAATTAAACCACAGCTCCTTACTGGACACACAAATGTGATCTTAAAATGTGCTGGTGAAGGAGAAGGAACTGCTTCTACAACACGGCCTCCTAGAAGCGCTGGTCTCTTGTGGAAAAAATAGTAAAGGCAGATTTTCTCGAGATTTTTGAGATGATATGAGTGGAAATATAGAAGAAAGCCTTAGAAAAGAATTTGAAACCTAAAGTGCTCTAAATGCTGGCGGGGCCGCCAGGAAAGCGCAGGAGAGAGGGAAGTGAAACTGCTGATGCAGGCAGCCTGGGCTCAGGGTGGCCTTGAGAGCCTTAGAGCCATCTCTCTGGGTGCACCACGCCTGGGTCACCTGATGGGAGGAAATAGAGCTGATTTTAAGAGTTTCTAGGAGGGATGAGCTGTTAATTCAACTTCACTGTCTGGAAATTGTTATTTCTTTGGAAGTCGTTATTTCTAGGTTAACCCACTGCTTACTTTCCCCACATCTCACTGGAGATATACTATCTTTTGAGTTCTGATACTCGTCGTTTTTCTGCAAACTCATTATAATAACTTCAATGAATTTATATTTTGAAATTTGAATACAGGCGAGGCCATATTGTAATTGTGATATTTTTCTGAAACAAGAGATCTGAAAAGCATATCGGAACTAAACCTTTATGATCTAACATGCATTTTATCTGAATGCTTGATGTTGAGCTGAAGTTGTCCAGCTGAACTGTTTACCTTCCAGGAAGATAACATTACATCTTTGGTCTCGTATTCATTTTCTGTCTCTACCTCCCATGCCTGTGTCCTGTCCCTTGTCACCATCCAATCCCCTCCACCTGCATCACTCAATCTCTCCCCTGCTCACCCCAGTGCCTATAGAAAATTGATTTTATTTATTTTCAATGTATTTTGGACGGAGACTCAGGAAACTCTCCCAGACACAGGCTTCTCCTTGCCGTCCTGTCCCTGGGCTGTTAGGAGAGCTCTTTTCTCCATGTTTGACCTTATCATCCTATCCATAGGATGGCTTATGAGGAGTGGGAGGAAAAGCTGCCCAGATCCCAGGCTTTATGTCCCGAGTACCCTGTGACTACTAAAGAAATATCATCAAATCTGCTATCACAGTTAAATCCATAAAGACCCATATCCTTCTCCAAGTCCCCGAGGGAGCCAAGGTCTTATCTCTGGTTTTCCTGAGACCATACTTTTGAGTTGTGAAAGCATTTCTTGATTTACATTTTCTTTGATTGCATCTGAAAAGCCCTGTTGGCCTGACAACAGTTGCTATGGAGATGATACTTATGGTTAGTGCTGTGGGCAGTCACCAGAAAGCATAAGGTGCTTCTTTATTCAGGATATGGAACAGATTCTCTTATAAAGCACATGAAAGTGACTCACCCTAACCTTGTTTTCCCCTGAATATAGTCTGGGGATCTTCATGACATATATTCCAACTATGGTAGTCATTATGATTTTCTACTGCTGTCTTTACTTTTCTTTTTTTTTAAATTATCTTTATTGTTCAGATTATTACAATTGTTCCTCTTTTTTCCCCCATAGCTCCCCTCTTCCCATTTCCCACCCCACCCTCTGTCCTTACCCCCCCGCTGTCCTCATCCATAGGTGTACGATTATTGTCCATTCTCTTCCCAAACCCCCAACACCTTTTACCCCTGAAAATTGTCAGTCCACTCCCTTTCTATGCCTCTGATTCTGTTCTATTCACCAGTTTATTCTGATCATCAGATTTTTTATTCACTTGATTTTTAGATTCACTTGTTGATAGATATGTATTTGTTGTTCATAGTTTTTATTTTTACTTTTTCTTCTTCCTCTTCTCAAAGGATACCTTTCAGCATTTCACATAATACTGGTTGGGTGGTGATGAACTCCGTTAGTTTTTTTTTGTCTGTGAAACTCTTTATCTGACCTTCAATTCTGAATGATAGTTTTGCTGGGTAAAGTAATTTTGGCTGTAGGTTCTTGCTATTCATCACTTTGAATAGTTCTTACCACTCCCTTCTGGCCTGCAAAGTTTCTGTTGAGAAATCAGCTGACAGTCATATGGGTTCCCCCTTGTAGGTAACGAACTGCTTTTCTCTTGCAGCTTTTAAGATTCTCTCCTTGTCTTTTGCTCTTGGCATTTTAATTATGATGTGTCTTGGTGTGGTCCTTCTTGGGTTCCTTTTGTTTGGGATTCTCTGTGATTCCTGGACTTGGAAGTCTATTTCTTTCACCAGGTGAGGGAAGTTTTCTGTCATTATTTCTTCAAATAGGTTTTCAATATCTTGCTCTCTCTCTTCTTCTGGCACCCCTATAATTCTGATGTTGTCCCAGAGACTCCTTACACTGTCTTCATATTTTTGGATTCTTTTTTCTTTTGACTTTTCCGACTGGGTGGGTTTTGCTTCTTCATATTTCATATCTTTGACTTCATTCTTTCAATCCTCTCATCTGCTGTTGGATCTCTGTATATTATTCTTTATTTCAGTCAGTGTATGCTTAATTTCTAGCTGGTCCTTTTCAAATTTATCAGTGGTTTCTAGAAAATTCCTGAAAAACCTAATAACTGTCATTTTGAACTCTATATCCAGTCGTTTGTGTTCCTCCATTTCTGTCATTTGTGATCTGTTTCTTAGTCTCCGCATTTTGGCTGCTCATTGATAGGGTGGCTTTCTGTGCTAAGTGTCCTATAGGGCCCAGTGATTCAGCCTCCGCAATCACCTGGGGTGGACACTCTTGTTGTACACCTTTGAAGGCTGGGTGCACAGTCTTGTTGTAGTTATCACTGGGAGGAAATGACCTGCAGGCCTTTCTCTTCATTGTTTGGGGTTTAGATCTTTTGGAGTTCTGTGCCAGCTGCAGATCCTTAGGTTATGCTGAAGGCAGGCAGGCACACAGCTTGGGTGGGATTGTAGGCGGGGTGGGGCAGGGTCTCAGAATCACTGGGGTGGAGCAACCCACAATGGCTGCCCCTCCACTGACTCAGTGGCTTCTCCCGGGTTTGGTGCCTCCATGCCCTGGTGTCTGCGTGCCCCTGAGTCCCCGCGTCAGTGATCGCTGCAAACAGCACTTCTAGAATGCCACTGGTCTTCCGCCCCATTGCCCTACAGCCCACATCGCATTCAGTGCGACCCTTGAGTTTATAATCTCCTTCCAAGCTGCGGACCCAGGCTCAGCCGCCACAACCTTTCACCTGCGCCGCCGCTTCCGTTCCGCGTGTCCATACCTTTGAGTTTTGGTGCCGGGAGCTTCTACTCAGTCTCACTGCATTCCTTCTCTTGCCTTCTAGTTGTAAAGCTTCCCCTCCCTTGGTTCTGGAGGATGGCCGTTTATCTGTATAGTTGTATTTTTATAATGTAGTTGTGGAGGCTGCGCATTTAGGTATATACCTCATGCCGCCATCTTGGTTCTCTATCCTGTCTTTACTTTTCTAAGCAGTCTGGAATTTGAGGTGTTTTTTTTGAAGGACAGATACTAAAAATGATGTTTTAAACAATTATCCTCTAGTTTAATTTATATGTAACACTGACTTGTCTGACAGGAGGAAAAATGGGTAAACTGCTGTTGGGAAATGACCTGGCTGTGATGACTCTTAGTTTCTTTTGGTAGGTAACAGTCACCTCCTGAATGTTTGAGGTGGATGATGGTTGCTTATTCACTCCACAACCTTCCTGCCAGATGTGATGGAAGAAGTGTGAGACCTAATTCTGCTGTACAGGATTTGTGAAAGAGACATGCATTAACAAGCAGGCACAAAACAGCTCGACAGACTCTTCTGTTTGCTTGCTAAAACCCCAGTGCTCAAGCAGATACTGTATCTTCTAGACTTAAGGGTATGTGGCTCTGCCCTCAGGACCATGAATCACTTATCAGGCCTTACAAAAGACCCACTGGGATAAAGAATAGAGAATGCTTACTTCTTACAGCTAGTTATTTGTCAGCTTTGTGGGAAGACTGGTTAAAAACTATTGATACACATTCAAAACAGAAGCCTGTCTGTGGTGGCTGTAGGAATAAGGAACCAAAAGAAAGACTTTCATAGTGTTGAAATTTGTTCTTGTGATATATATAGGTAACCTCACTAATGCAGGGAATCATTTAAGATGATGTTATTAAAAAAAAAAGATGACATTACTAAAGTTTAACTCAGCTTCCATTCTGAATTGGATTCACTTTGTACTTTGACCCCCTAAGTATGTGCTCCCCACTTGCTCAAGGTCACCTTGTGGAAACCAGCTAAGTGGTTGCTTTGCTATCTTCCTTTGGGCTGCGACACTGACACCTCGGCCACATGGCCTGTCAGGAACCCGCACAGCAGGAGTGGGCGGCCTGTATTCTGATTTGGACCACATTCTAGAGATAGCAACACCAGGGGCTTCATTATCCACACCTTGGCAACGGGCCGTGTTATAACACTATGAATGTCAGAAGTGGATGTTCCCTCATGCAGGAGCCTCCTGCATGGGAGGATGGGATTTATTACCTCTAGGTCAAACACCAGCTGGGCGTGCTGAGCTGCCTGTCAATTTGGGGCAGCTTATGAGAAATCAGATTTATTTGCAGTCTGGCTGGCTTGCAAGACGTGGAATTATTTTAAGCATTCCAATGCAAATATCAGGTGAGGCCCTTCACAGACACTTTAATAACAAGATATCATCTACTTGAGTCCCATTAATTTCCCTGAATTGCATGTATCATTCAGGTTTATCTCCTTGGAAATTTTATGGGGTCCTTAAAGAGTGTCTTGTTTTTGGATGAAGGTGTTTTACCAGGAGGTTTTCAATATGGCAATAAATCATCATTAGAAAGGAACAATGATGGAAATTAGAGTAGCTAACTTGTTAGAAACCATGCAAGCAAGGAGAGAGAAGAAAATATTTCAGGTTTTGAAAGAAAAACCCACCAATTTAGGATTATATATTCAGTGCAATTACCCTTCAAAAATGAAGGAGAGAACACAGCAAGATGGTGGCATAAGGTAAACACCGTAAATGCAGCCGTGAAAAACTATTTCAGAAAAACCACGAAAAGAACACACGGACACCACTCGCACCCACAGGAAGGCTGGCTGAGTGAAAATCCTACAACTAGAAAAGAGTCTGAGACTCAGAGGAGCAGCGGAAGCAAAGTACAGAGGTACGGAGGCGCGCGCACGGGGCTCGGGGAAGGGCTGGCGCCGGAGGTCGCGGTTCTTTTCCAAAACGGAGAGAGCCACAAGATCCCAGCGGCTCTGAACTCCAGTTCCAGGCGACTTTCTGAGGACCCAGACATCCGGAGAAGGGGGACTGACTGGCACCGGGAGGAAATCCAAAGCAGGTTTCTCTCAGCGTTGCTTGCAGCAATTACCGTGGGACACAGAGACCTGGTGTCTCTCAGCGCAGGGCTGAGATGCGCCATAGCTATTTGCTCCGTCCTGCCCTGCAAACTCCCCGAGGCCCCGCCCCTCCCAAGCTGCGTCAGAGGCTTTTGCAGATAAAAGACTGAGTAGCCTAAGGCAAAGGCTTAATCAACACCTCCTTAAAGATACAGGAGCCAGCCTAACCCAGTGGCCAGAGTGGGACTAACCTAAACAAAACAGATCCACAAGGAACACACTCGGGGCAGATGCAGTGAGCATAAAAGCCCCACTGAAACAACTCTAGCCCCATAAGGGTGTCTCCAGCACAGAAGT
>PVJC01055228.1:0-10262 GCA_004026665.1 Murina feae
AAATTTGAGTATAGAGAAAGTATATCAGTGATTGCCTAGGGACTGACTACAAACAAGCACAGGAAACTCTGGAGTGGTAAAAATATTCCAAAACTGGATTGTGACATTGATTATTCAAATAATGAAAATACTAAAAATTATTATATTATATACTTACAATGGATGAATTTTATAGTATGCAAAGTCTCAAGAAAGCCATTTTAGAAGAAGAAAAAGAGAAAAGAGGAAAAGGAGGAGGAAAAGAGAAAAGACCAAGGGAGAGACACTTGAAAATCTATGTGGAGAAAAAATTAAATTTATTTAGTGCTGTCCCAGTGAGAAGAACTAGAAGTACTGAACAAAAGTGGAAAAAGGAACATTTTATTTGATATGAGAAAAACTGTGCATCACCCTCTTTAAAAGAAGCAGCCTGCATTATAAAATTTTACCTCATCTCTGGAAGGTTATTGTTCTGCAAAGAATATTATAAAATCATATTAGGAAGAAAATTGAAGGGAAATGTCAGTGTGACACCTTCCAAAGTTTGGATTGTATGCATCTGAACCTTAACAAACTTATACAAAATTTCTGATCTGGGTCTCCTAAGATGACTATTATTGAAGTAAAAAGTGATTTTAAAGGAAATGTCCTGTTCTTCAATGGACATAAATCTGGCTGCTTCCCTGCCTTAATCCAATCTGACTCCAGGCTAAATGTATCCTTTTTTTAGAGCAAAACTGGCAATTCAGATTTCAGTTTTACAGAACTGAAGAAACTTTTCAATTATTAAATCATTGGTGAAGATGGTAGTGCATGGATTTTAAACAGAAAACTCAGCTAATAATTGATCTATAGATACCTTTTCTCTGAATTTCAAGGAAGGGTGAATCAGTACTAATGAAGTAAATTTCTCAAGCACCTAGTATAAGAAATTCTTGTGTTAAGTGTTGCAAGGCCTCTCGAGAATCTCACAGCCTCGTGAAAAATAGAATATGCAATTACAGCACAGAACAAATGTGATTTTTAAAGGAGATTAAAAGTTACAAATAAGATATGAGAAATTTAGCAGAAGAATCCGAGCAATGAAAAAAAAAGATCCAAGCAGTTCCAAACTGAACGAAATATTTTCAAGTGTTGGTTCAATGAATGTAGATATAATTCAAATTTACTCAGATAAAAATATAAGTCCTCTAATCTCATAGAACATTTATAATTAGAAGTTATATCATGAACTATTTAGTCATTTCAAGTTCAAGTTGGAAGAAATGTTTTTCAATTGAGTTTCTGGAACATAAACCACTCTGCTTTCTGGTGGGAAACATAAATGACTATATAAGTTGAATGTAAAATTCATGAACATCTGGAAGCCTGCTAATTGCAGACAGAATGTCACATAAAACAAGAAATCAAAGAATTTCTTTCTGGCTCATGTGTCTTTAGGAGGGAGAAATCACTTTCCTTGGCACAAGTACACTGCAGAATTGACAAAATGTTGAGATGGCACATTTCACCATATGTGCTTCCTTGGAGCTCATCAAGTCCCATGAACACTGGAGTCATAAACTCTACATTTGGTCTAGGGCAGTACATGATAAATTCTTAAATCACTGGTAATAAAGAGGTAAAGCAGAAGTTTAAATACAGCAAACAGACGCAAAACTGAGCCGCCTTAGCCAGTTGAGCTAGATTCCTGATGAACTCAACGCTGAATGCATTGGGGGAAGTGAAGTCAGAGGGATGGTGGTGTAAGGGCACGTCTATTCTCTCCCCCTAACATTTCAACAAACTAACCACCTATAATTCAACAAAGAAGTCCCTGCTCAACATGAATGCACACCTGAGAGACCTGCACACTGGTCTCTAAGGTGGGCTCCTAGAAATGAGCAGGGGGACAAGAAGGGAAGGAAGCGGAACACGGCTACAACAGAACAGACACGCAGCTGGGAACTGGCAGCTCACCAGCATCATGTGTCCGGGGTCCAACACCAGTGAATTGTAAAGTCTGCCATAAGGAGATTATTTTTAACGAGTTTGAAAGGGAGGAAGTCCACTTTTGCATTCTCTATTCTCAATCAGAGAGTGGGAGAAACTGCTGGCAACATTTTAAAAATTGTAGTGGTATCAGACTAAGTCACCAGGCCTAGTTGAAGTTCTTTCAATCCCACTCAGCACGTTAAAAACTCTTTAATTTTAGTTAGTGTTCCCACTCCCACCCCTGGTGCTGCATTTAAGGATGAGATCTGTTCAGGCGACAGACCCCTTCCACAGGGACTATTGCCACTTGGCCTGCAATGCCCCAGGCCTGGGAGACGTCTATGGGAAGCTTTCCGTCTCAGCCCAACTCCATTTCTGTGGGAACATCACCCTCACAGGCCCTGCCTTTCCTCAGCTTTGGAGTGTTCTAGACTTTGAGCAATACCTCTTTCTGCTACATATTTTTCATTTTATTTCTATATGCTGTCTCTTACTCCAAGAAGGCTCCAAAGAGTTTAACTTGCTTCTTAAATTGACTCCATCCCTTCTCTACCACATGTGGATAGCTCGTCACAAGATTTGAGTATCTGCTTTGTTCTCTTCATTTTTAAGTCCAAGTGTTCGCTTTTCTGGCACAATTTTCTCCAGGCTTTGTCTTGTCCTATTATAAGAAATATAGTCATTGCATCCTGGAACTGCCCAAAACACCCATTGTTCAAACAAACCTTGTCCACCTTTGCCTCTCGAGTTAAATCATCCCAATCACTGTCCCATAATACAACCTAGTCTGGATTAGATCTATTACCACCTTTCTCTTTCCATGTATATTATCTTCAATGCACTTCCCTTTAAGTCTTTATTTTATAAGCTGCATTCCCTTGGGAGAGAGGTAATATCTTTATCCTCATGTACAATAATTGTGTCACCAGAAAGCCAGTACTCTTTTTAGACTGATTTTTTAGTCATCCTCACTCAAATCTAAGCATTCTGAACCCACATGGCTAGTTCTCATTGAAGACTCCTGTTTACAACTTCAAGAGGACACTTGCCAAGAGTCTGTTAGACATGGGATTCCCTCAGTACAATTTCCTTACACTCTCTGTGGTCCTGCTACTACCCTACAGCTATATTTCTTTAGACCTATTTCTCTAATCCTAGAGAAGCCATAAAAAAACATCCCTCTTTTATAGTTCCACTTTCAAGAGCAATTAGGTTGGGGCTTATTTTCTTTCATTTGTCAGACCCCTAAGATATCAATCATTTTCTTGAGATCATATCTCTCTCTCTCTCCAATTTAATTTGCAGGTTCTACTTTATTTTCTCTCAATTTTTCCCAAAATTTATGTCCTAATAATAAAACTATAGCATATTTTTTAAACCAAGATATTCTTAAATTGCAAATAAAGCCATTGCCAAGACAGTACATTTTAATTTCCTTTTTAGACTTTTTGCACTATTCACTGTATACTAAGAGTATCTTTTTGTTCTTTAGTAAATTTTCCAACTTCTAAGGGTAAAACCAGAATCTAGGTCTCTAAAATAAAAAATAAAAAACCATTGTCAGAGTTTATATAATTAGCATTTCAGAATCCTTATGAGTCCATAAAGTGGGATGGGAGTAGAAAACTCTCAGTGTACAATCCATAAGATTCTTCGCAGCCAGCTCCCCACAGTCCCTCCCCGTGGTGCTGAATGCAGCTCACATAAATAGGAATGGAATTTGGGGCAGCTAATCAAGTACTGCATTTGAATGCCAGGCACAAAATTTATACTAGTTATTTGTAGCCACATGGACTTAGCTGCCTTTGCAAACTATAGACCTGGCTGAGAAATATAATAAAAGCAGCACAATTATTCTACCCACCAATGCTTACTAAGCATGTATGCTGAAGCTCTGCCTGTTTGGATGTGAGCCTTAATGAAAGTTTTCTTTTTCTGGGATAGGAATAAGCAATAGACTTGAGATGCCTAGAGTTTTGTCCTTCTATTCAACTAGCTTAGCAAGAAATAAACACTTGAGATTTATGGGTCAGTTGTAGCCATTTCTGGAGAGATCAGACTAAAGTGAATGTTGCTGAGAAAGATAGATACACTGGTCCTTCATAACCCTCTAATATCCAAGTGATGTGATTTTCACCAGTGAGCTAGGCAAATAATTCCTTCATGAAAATAAATTCCATAAATTCCATACCCTACAAGGATCATCTTAAAATAAGAATGTTTTGTCATCAAGTGATACCTTAAAGTGAAAATACTAACTATACACTGGGGGGAGGGGGGGGAGGTGCATTTACAAACATAAAACTCAATGATTAGCGTCAAGGATACATATTAGAACTCCAACAAAACAATAAGAAAAGAACAAATAACCCAATGGGAAAATCAGACAAAGGTCATGAATAGGGATCCCACTGAAGAGCAAACACATAAGGTCAATAAATTGAAGAGCTGCCTGATCTCATTAATAATCACAGGTTGCAAAATTAAGCCACAGTAAGTTATCATTTTATATCCAAGAAAACATAAAGAAATCTAACCAAACAAGTATAAGAGAGTATGGAAATCAATAAGAATAGAAGGTCCCCAGCCCATGGACCAAGTGCCTTTATGGGATCTTGGGGTCCCATATAAGAGGTTTCAAAACCCTGATGTAGCCCAAGACTGAAGAGGATTGCTTTGGGAAGGCAGGCCCAACTCTGGTGGTAGATCCATTGACCAAGGCCCTACTGCAGACTAGAAACAGTCCCATCTCCCTGTGGAACCATCTGTGGCCCCACTTGTCCACAGTCTGGCACCTAGGAGGAGTCACACCTGGCAGTACCACCAGTAACAGGCTACCTGCCTTGCACCTGACTGCCATCCCTGAGCAGCTCTGTGCCCCAGGTCTACCCCTGCTTTATTACGGTCCAGAGTTAGTCCTGCTTATCCAGAGACCAGCCCAGTGACCCAGTTTGTGTGTGCTCAGTGACCCAGTGGAAGCCACACCTACCTGGGCTGTGGAAACAGAGCTGACAAACACAGTCATATTTTTTTTAATCTTTATTGTTGAAGTATTACAGATGTTCCCTTTGTTCCCCACTGACCCCTTCTAGCCTTCAGTCATCCTTCCTCCCCGGGCCCCAGGCCTTCCCTACGATAGTATCTGTGTCCAATGGGTTATGAATATATGTATACAAGTTTTATGATTAATCTTTTCCCATCCACCCACCCACCTCCCACCTTCCCTCTGAAATTCAAAGTCTGTTCCATGCTTCTATACTCTGGATCTATTTTGTTCATCAGTTTATTTTGTTCATTAGGTTCCACATATGGGTGAGATCATGTGATACTTGTCTTTCTCTGACTGGCTTATTTTGCTTAACATAATACTCTCCAGGTCCCAGAGTCATTTTTGTTGTGAATACTCACCTGAGGATATTTTTTCCATTGATTTTTAGAGAGTGGAAAGGACAGGGAGAGATAGAGAGAGAGAAACATCAATGTGTCAGAGACACATGGATTGGTTGCCTAGAGCAGGTGTCCCAACTGAGCTGGTAGGTACATGCCCTTAACCAGAATCAAAGCTGGGACCAGTCAGTCCACAGGCTGATGCTCTAACCACTTAGCAAACCAGTTAGGGCCAGAGTCATATTTTTTAATGTGAACATATACATACTATAAGTTCAGAAATTTTACTTTATGAATTTAAGCAGTAAATATCTTATAAATATATAAGTAGGATGTTAAGATTTTCCATAGCAGAATTTTCACTATATTAAACACAAAACATGTAAAACGCTCACAGCAGGTGAGTATATGAATTGTGGTAAATTTGCAGTGGGATATACAATAGTGAAAAGAAGTGAACTCTAGCTCATGCAAAAAATAGAAGTATTAGATTAATATTCAGTGAAATAAACCCATAGGACTTTGGACAGAACACTTTCAAGTGGTCAGTGCTATGAAATAAAATTTTTAAAAAACTAAAGTTAAGTAATATATAGTTTAGGACTATAAGGTAAACACAAGTTTGAGAAAATGCTTTTATCAAGAGAAGAGAAAGACAGGTTAGTCTTTCTAACAAAGAGACAGAAGATGTAGTTAATGTTTTTATTTTTAGATCAGATGGTTGTTTTATGGATGTTAACTTATTATAAATAACTACCTTAATTATAAGACCAGTAAAAAAAGGATCATGATAATAAAAGTATGCCATGGATCAAGGACTCTAAGTAATTCAACCGTATCAAGGATTTCAATTCAATCTTATGTAGCTAAAGTACATGATATCTACACATATGTAATGTTTACACATAGTAATAAATTATTTACAATATCCAATCACTTCTGCTTTCATTTGTAATTTCCTGAAAAGTTAACATTGTACAATGTTTAACACTGTTAACATTTAAAAAAATTTATAATTTCTAATCATGTTCCACACTTCAAATATTTAATCAGGAAATAAAAATGATATCACTTGAGCTACCAGAAGACACACATGTGATATCAATTGAACCAATCCTGGTACTGAATTGAGTGACTTATTGAAAAGATTTAGCATATACTACTTCCTTTATTATCAAAAAATTTTACTGAGTTTCTACCTGAAAACCTTGAAAGGAGCATATAAAAATACTGTTAATTTGTTTTTGCTATGTTTTAGCTCTTTTCACTAGTAAAAAGAAAATATATATATATACGCACAGTAGTTTTGCTCTCTAAAATGTCTTAATGTTAGGAAAACAAAAACTTCCCATGTATATAAAAATAAGAAAAATTTCAAAGATAAAGTTTGGAAGGTTCACTTCTAATAATGGAGGACTAGATAATGTGGACCAGTTTTCTTGCTAAAAGAAACAGAAACTTTGGACAAAATAAAACAAAATGGCATTGAAGAACTCCTAAGGCAGTCAAGACTTATGGGGACAAGATCTAGATTAATGACTTAGAGTTTGAGGGTTGCTTGTGTCCTAAGGGATTTTGTCTCTTTTAACAGAAAAGCCTGAGATTGTGAGCAGACTGTGTAGTACATTCATGAGGCTAAGAGACAAAAACTGGAACTCAGGAATCAACTAAGGGCGAAGAGAGGAAGAGTGATCTGTTAAACCATCTAGACATAGGGCGGTAACTGCAAAGTAAACATACTGGGAATAATTATGAATTGGAAAAAAGACAATTTTCATACTGACTGAAGTCCAGTTTTCTCTTTGTTTGTTTATTTTTTATTGATTTCAGAAGGGAAAGGGAAAGAGATAGGAAATCATTTCGATCAGCTGCCTCCTGCACACCCCCTACTGAGGACTGACTGGGAATCAAACCATGACCTCCTGGCCCATGGGTTGACACTCAACCATTGAGTCATACCCAGTTTTTGTTTTAACCCCTGATTATAATAAAGTGACTTGGAATTACTACCTTCGAGAAATAAATATAAATTTTCTCACAGAAGATGACATTATCATAATCTTTAAACTACATCTATAATTTTTGATATGTTATAGCCAGCATAGGAGATATTGTGTGTCTCAGTTAACTTTAGGCAACACAGTGTTTCTAAGATCCAAGAAAAATAACATAGTCACTCAAGGTCCCTGAGATAAGAGCATTAAGATAAATATGCCTAATATAAGAAAGTGGTTAAGGTAGAGCAAATAACTAAAGCCATAACAGAAATAAACCAAATGGAAATTGTAGATCGGTATACAGGTTTCAACAAGACTAAATATGGCTAGAGAGAGAACTAGAGATCTGGGAGAAAGGTCAGAACAAAATATCCTACTAGCTACAGGCTGGATAAAAGAAAAAGATGAAAGATGCAGGAAGAAAGAAATGTGTAAGTAATAAATGGCATATGATAGAAAGGTATTACATAATATTTGGAGGCCCAGGAGAAAGAGAAAATGAAGTAAAAACAATGTTTTGAAGATTTAAAGAGGTAATGGCTGAGGTGTGTCTAAAATTGATAAAAATATATTAGTCACAGATTCCAAAGGCATATGAACACTAAGCAGGGAAATTACAAAAAAAAAATACATATAGGCACATATTAGTCAATCTGATGAAAACTTAAAGTGGTAAGAAAATCTTAAAAGTTGTCAGAGAAAAAAAGTATAGACTTTTTAGTGGATAAGATTATTAACCAAAATTGACCATTGATAAGTAGTACTCACCCAATTTTTTGTACTGCCTTGAAAAAGTCCAGAGCGTAAATTTACCTTCCTTTCAGTTGTAGATATTCACTATTGAGCCTACTTGACAATATCAGTCAAGATGCTGACATTCCTAGAGACATGCCAGGTAAGAATACCATCTTAGCCAGGTTTGTCTGTGCAACATTTTATAATATGAATACACAAGAGAAAGCATAATCTTTGGCTTCCTCCTTATATCTTATTTTCACATTGTCTCCAGCCATAGCTAATCCATTTTCATAATTTTGACTGTCAAAATCCATTTGGACTATTATATTTCCTTTATATTTGATAGACATTTTTTAAAAAAGAAAACTAAAAGTTTATTTTATTTGTTAACTTAAATATATATAATTAATGAAGAGAGTTTGAACCACTTTTGAACTTTTTAAAAATATATTTCTATCAATTTCAGAGAGAAGAGTGGGAGAGAGAGATAGAAACTTCAATGATGAGAATCATCAGTAGGCTGCCTCCTGGGCCTAGCCCCAGGAGATATATCTGCAAAAATTTTGCTACAAGAAATGTTTGCGATTTGACTGCTTATATTTTCATCTGGGATATTTATGATTTCACAACTTCCATTTAAGTCTATAATCCACTTTGAGTTTAATTCTGTATATAGAGTAAATTGGTGGTTTAGTTTCCTTTTTTGTACATGTATCTGTCCAATTTTCCCAACACCATTTATTGAAGGAGCTGTCTTTACCCCATTGTATGCACTTGTTCTTTGGTCAAATACTAATTTATCGTAGAGGTTTACTTCTGGGCTCTTTATTCTGCTAACAGTACAATGTACCAACTTCAGTTTACTGAACTATGTTTTTTCTCAAACAATGAGGATTATGATCATGGAAGTATATTTGCTAATATTATTGAATAAAACACAATTTCTGATATCCTCTTCATTTCAGAGTCACAAATATTAAAGAATATTTAGATAAAACTGCAAATCCTGGTCTTTTTCACATTTTTTTAAATGTTTTTTTATTGCTTAAAGTATTACAACAAATGATAGATAGATCTCCATTTTCCCCTTGCCCTCCCCCCTCCTCCCTAACCCCCAGTTTTCCGTGTCCATTGATTACGCTCCTATGCATGCATGTAAGTCTTTCAATTGATCTCTTAATTCCCCCTCAACCCTCCCCAGCCTTCCAGCTGTAGGATGATAGTCTGTTCAAGGATGCTCTGTATTTGTTTATGTTCATCATTTTGTAATGGTCTTTATTATCTAAACTAATAAAAGCGAAATATTAAAATTAACCATTTCTCTGAGACAGGGTAAGCCACGCCCACCAGCCAATCAGAGTGGCTGTATGCAAATTAGCCCAGCCAACATGGCGGCCGCCACTCACGGACCTGAGTAAACGTTTAGGCAGCATCCATTGCAGCAGGAGCGAGAGGGAAACTGTTTTCGGCCCTTGGCGGGCAGCCTCCAAAACATGTTTCAATAATGTATCAATCATAGAATCCTCGGGAGCTGAAGGGAACAGCAGACCTAGCCTGAGTCTAAAACTATAACATTGTTGCAGTATAGACTCTGCGAGGTGAGGCAGAGACAGGCTTTGTTACATGTGTAGGCCGGCTTAAAGGAACAGTGTATCAATTATAGGAGAAAAACCCCAGAAATCTGCGTCCAGCCAGCCTTGCTGGGACATTGGGTCAATGGGAGCTGTGGGCAGCCTTAAAGCCCGTCACCCAGGCTGGTCAGGCACGCCAGCAGGTGGGCATCCCCCGAGGGGTCCCAGACTGCGAGAGGGCACAGGCCGGGCTGAGGGACCTCCCAAGTGCACAGAGCGGCTGCAGGGTGGGACAGCGCAGGACCCAGGACCAGTGAGTGGGAAAGAGGCGGCAGGGTTGGAGGGCACCAGGAAGTGGATAAGAGGCGGCAGGGGGTCAGTGGGCTGCTTGGTGGGCTTCCCAGGCCCTTTGCGGGGCACCAGGAAGCGGGTACGAGGCAGCGGGGTGGGCGGGCTGCTTGGTGGGCTTCCCAGGCCCTTTGCGGGGCATCAGGAAGCAGGTAAGAGGCAGCGGGGTCGGCGGGCTGCTTGGTGGGCTTCCCAGGCCCTTTGCGGGGCATCGGGGAGTGGATAAGAGGCGGTAGGGTCAGTGGGCTGCTTGATGGGCTTCCCAGGC
>PVJC01055229.1:0-10261 GCA_004026665.1 Murina feae
CCTCTTACCTGCTTCCCGGTGCCCTCCAACCCTGCCGCCTCTCTCCCACTCATGGGTCCTGGGTCCTGCGCTGTCCCGCCCTGCAGCTGCTCTGTGCACTCGGGAGGTCCCTCAGCCCGGCCTGTGCCCTCTCACAGTCTGGGACCCCTTGGGGGATGCCCACCTGCTGGTGTGCCTGACCAGCCTGGGTGAGGGGCTTTCAGGCTGCCCACAGCTCCCATTGACCCAACGTCCCAGCAAGGCTGGCTGGACGCAGGTTCTGGGGTTTTTCTTCTATAATTGATACACTGTTCTTTTAAGGCCTGGGGTTATCTTCTATAATTGATACACTGTTCCTTTAAGGCGGCCTTCTAACTAACTGAAACCTCCTCTGCCTCACCTCACAGCGTCTATAATGAAACAATTGTTACTTTTACTGGTTAGGCCGGAGCTGCTCTTTCCTTCAGCTCCCAAGGATTCTATGATAGTTATATTGTTTCAAATCTGTTTCGCTAGAGCCAGTTTAAGTGGAGCGGGCGCAGCTTCACTTTCACTCCTGCTGCAATGGAAACTGCCATTTACTCAGGTTTGTGAGTGGCGGCCTCCATGTTGGCTGGGCTAATTTGTATACAGCTGCTCTGGTTGGCTGGTGGGCGTGGCTTACCCAGTCTCAGAGAAACGGTTAATTTTAATATTTCGCTTTTATTAGTTTAGATTTTGTTCTTCTTTGTAGAATATCAATACTTTCTTACCTGGAGCATCAGTTATAAATTCTATAGAGGTTAGGTAGATTATAGTTACATAATTCTTATATGTACACTCTTTATTTGGTTTAGATCATTAATTAAGATCTTAATTAAAGTCTAGTTCTGTTGCTCTTGGCCTGTTATCTACTTTATTTTCAGCACTGAAGAGTCCCTATATTCTTATTTCCACATTTCACCATTACTCCTCGCCCAGTCTGTAGCTTAAAAATTACTGTAATTCCTACCCTGGTGAGAGAAAAATGAAGCCTGTTCTATCTGTACACATTAGGTACGAGGAAAAATTCCCTACTCTCTGCTACAAAAAACCCTGACCTGGTAATCAGTCTTCTGGATTCAGCTAAAAGATTAGTAGCTAAATTAATGTGTGTGTGTGTGTGTGTGTGTGTGTATGTAGGGGGGGTGTCTTGTTTTTTTGTTTGTTTGTTTTATTAATCCTCACCAAGGATTTATTACCATTGATTTTTAGAGAGAGTGGAAGGGAGTGGGAGAGACAGAGAGAGAGAGAAACATCTATTGGTTGCCTCCCAAAGGGCCCCCTTTGAGGCTGGGATGGAGCCTGCAACTGAGATATGTGTCCTTGACCAGAATTGAACCTGTGATCCTTTAGTCTATGGGCCAACACTCTATCCACTGAGCAAAATCAGCTAGGGCTAAATTAGTGTTTTTGAATATCCTACTTTGTGTGACAGAGAATAACATTCTTTAGCTAACTGAAAAGCATATGCCTCTTCAGTATTTCCAATCTTTCAGGTAAGCAAGAGAAAATCTCTAACTGCAAAATAATTTTGCAAAATGTGAAATATATTTCTCTTTTTCTTATTTCAGGTTAAACATTTGATAGACATTTGTACCAGAGGAATGGAGTTACACTGTTTATTACGCGGGTTCAGATTTCTCAAATTCTGAACAAGGACATGGAGGAAGCTTTCTCTTTTTATATTTTTCAAATGTTTTTGTTTGGGGCTTCTTCCCTTTTGCAAGTTTTCAAAAGAACCCTATGCATGCTTGGTCAATGTCTCACTGGAAGCCTGTAACCTTGAGCACAGGTAACTAAGAGGCACCTGGCATGGAGTGGAGTAGCTAGGAATGCAGCAAAGCAGCTTGCAAGGTCTGGCAGCCAAGCTTATCTTCCTCATCATTCAAGTACGCTAAAAAGTAAAGTTCCTTTACAGAATAAGGGACCATCTAAAATGCAGAGAATTTCAAATAGCAGTTTTACAAAATAGGGGTTAGCCTTCTCACATCTAATCCAAATGTCTTTCACATCCTTGGGTCTGGAGAGCATGTTACAGAACTGCTGCCAACACCTTTCTTCCCGTAGGATCACATGGACGTTCTACAGCCATATTTTGGCACCAGAACATCTGAGCTCAAATCCAACTCCACTGCTCGTTCTGTGTGACTTGGGACAAGTTTTGTATTTTCTGAGAGCCTACTGCCTCATTGGTGAAGTGAGATTCACATTTAGTGCATGAAGCTGTTGGTGGTTTTAACAATGTGCCAATCTCATAGCTGCCTTCCTGTAGTGCCTTACTAGAAAGATCAAACGCACAGGTACCAACCACTAAGACATAAGCTTGGCAAATATTTCACTGAATACACCCAAAACAAAATTTTATACAATAAAATAGGGTAAATTCTGCCTCTTTCCCCCACAGATATATTCTCATCTCCTAGAATAGTGACGGACACATTGTTAGGCACTTACTAAAACTGTCCTGCCTGTTATAAGAAAGTGAGTGAGTGAAGGAATGAATGAATGAATGAATGAATGAAGATAGCTTAGGGAAATGCCATTCCTTTTTCTGGGTTGCTTTGACAGAATATTATCTTGAAGTTAAAATCTATTTAGTTTATGCTCTGTATGTAAATATTAAAACATTCAAATTTACATAATGGTATAATAATTGGCTACTTGTTTTTTTTTAATTCAATATTATATTGTAAAAATTTACTCTTTTTGATACATGATTCATATATATTACAAATAGATAATATTCTATCATATGAAAAATTGAATTTTGTACATTCTAATGAAGATGTATAATGAGATTATATCTAAATTTTCTCTATTATAGGAATACTATTATGAACATGCTAGTATATATATGTTTGTGCATATGATATATTTTCTAAAAGTAGATTGGGTAATAAAAAATATTTGTTCTCAGTTTTACTGTAAATTAGGTAAAATTAATAAGGCATACCACTATGATTTTTGTTTTTAATGCCATGTTAAAGAAAACTTCAATTTTCCAATGCAATGAAGATATGACCTAATAAAAGCACAGCAGTAATATATTTTTATTACTAATTTAATTTTTAACAATCTGAAAATAAGTCATATTTCTGTTACTTTAATTTGCACTTATTCAACTATTGCTAAAGTTAGGTAGCTATTTACAAAATTATTGGTTTTTTGAATTGTTCCAAAAGCTTATTTATAGTTGCCCTTTTATTACATATCATATTTTCTTGTCAATTTGTAAGAGTCTGTTGTATAATATATGCATTAATCCTTTCACTGTTACCTATATTGCTAATATTTATCCATAGTTTCATTTATATATGGGTTTTGTGATCATGGCTTTTGGCATGCTGGATTTTAAAATTATAATATGGTCAATATTATTATCTTTTCTCTTAATGGAATCTGAGTTTTCGGTCTTTGTTAGAAAGGTTTTACCTATTCTTATATGTTGCATATAATTACCTGTACTTACTACAGTATTATAATAACTTTATATTTAACTACTTGGTACATCTACATTTTATCATTTTGTGTGGCAAATGAGTTCCCTTTCACTTCTTTCAGATAGCTTGTTGTGTTGGCACAATTTATTAAGCAACCCATCTTTTTCCTACTGAATTAAACTATTACCTTTGTAAAGTGCTCATTTCTATTATAAATATTAGGATAAAGTGTGAATAGGACTCTTATGCCAAATTAGTATTGCTCAAACTGCCCTGTGGGGAATTTATGGCTGCCACAACCTAGAGCTAGCATGCCAAACTCAAAAGCTAACACGGGCCAAATAAATAAGGTTTAAGTTTCTATGGGCCGCAAAAAAACAAAAGCTTCAATTTTTATAGAAAAGCAGGTTTATTTTGATGGAGACATGCCGAATACAAAGGACTGAAATAAATGTGTAATTGTTGACATAAAATAATAGAACATTTTAATAAAAATTAATATTTTTTCTTGAATATTAACTTACTGGATACTGAATAACTGCACAAATTAATAAGCATAATGCAAATAAACCTATTTTTCTTGTTTCCCGAAAGTAAAATATTTCTTATTGCACACACCAAACAAGTCAGTCCAAGATTAATGATGTGGTAATTGGCTTATTTATTAAAATATTCGCTGCTAGTATTAGTGGAGAGAAATGGTGCGCCTGCGGGTAAGGCGCCTAAGGGAAATGAATGCAACACGATTATAGTAATCAGCCATTAGCGAACGTTGTATTTCATTATTAATAATTATGTGTAACAGGATATTGTAAAAATTAAGTTACAAAATTTTTATTAAAACATTTCTTACATACTATTATATTGGCTGGGCCACAAAAATATTCATTGTGGGCTGCATGCAGCCCATGTGCCACAAGTTTGACATGCTTGGCCTGCATATTAGAGGCCTCAGAAGCTGCTAAGTAGCCTACACTGCATGGAACATCCCTGCTCCATCCAACAAGAATTGCCAGCCTGACATGGTAATAGTGATGAGACTGAGAAACCCTTCCCAGATCCAGAGGTGTATGGAAGTATAATCCTGGGTTTGTCTGATATATGCTCAGTTGAGATAAGCATGGAATGTGCAGAGACTGTGCCTGGTTATCCTAACTGTCAACAGTGAAATGACTCATTAATGACCAATAGCTGGAGTCAGAGGAGTTAAGTTGGCAAATATCCCCAGAGAAACTATGTGATAAAAACAAATAAAAGATTAGTAAGAATAGATTTGGTAGCTCCTCTAATCAGACTTGGTCCATGTAAGCTTCCAAAATATTTTTGCAACTAACTGTGGCCTATGGAGTAGAATGCCCAGTAAACTGAGTGTGATAAACTGTGATATCTCCTCTTGCAGGTGCTGATTCACTGGAGCACTCCTGCCTGCTGAATCCATTTTACAGCAATGTACATGGAGAGCATAGTGTTCCTTATGTGTCTTTTCATCTAATCAAAATAAAGAAGTATTTAATTTAGTCAGTAGTCATGTTGAATGAGTGATTGTTTCTTATCCTGGTTCCTTTCTTCTGTGACATTAATCCTTCTTTTATCCCTACACCAAAAAACATATTCACCTAATTGCCTTGATTTTAGAATATGTTCTGATAGTATGCCAAGGACCCTGGCACCTATTCTCAATTCCATTGTCTTCTAGATGTTATCTTGCATTTGTTCTTCATTTAAATATTAGTTTATTCTATCTAATTCTGAAAGGAGAACAGAGAAAATAAAAAACAAAGTGTTGAAATTCCAGCTAGGATTTCTTGAAATGTTTCTATATAATAAAAGGCTAATATGCAAATTGTCCCCTAGACCTGGAGTTTGACTGGGAGTTTAACCAGGATTTCAACCAGGGGGCAGGACTGGCTGTGGGGAGGGGCCGTGGGCAATCAGGGCAGACTGGTTAGACTTTACCTGTGCACAAATTCATGCACTGGGCCTCTAGTGTGTGTGTGTGTGTGTGTGTGTGTGTGTGTGTAAAATTAGTTTTGTTTTTGAAAAATGGTATTTTGGTATTCAGTCTTTCCATCAAAGAATGCAATTTATTTCCATTTTTCCAGGTCTTTATGCTTCCAATTAAGGTTTTATAGTACTTTTCATATTATTTCTAAGTATTTTTATTATATTTATTCCAAATTATTTTACATTGTTACATTGACTGTTCAAAACCTTCCAAACATCCAAGGAGTTAAACCTAAATAGATAGATAATAGATAGATTTAATGAATTACTAAGTTTGGTTTGCTAATATTTTATTTAGAAACATGCATCTTGATTAATGATGTTAACCAATGCTTTTCCTTTTTCATTGAATACTTATCTTGTTGCTTTCTGAAAAAAATTTATTCAAAAACATATTTGTAATTTTAATCAAATAGTTATTTATAAATTTTTGAATTTGATGGAAAGATAATTAGCACTTTAGAAACAATCAACAGGCACCCTAACCAGTTTGGCTCAGTGGATAGAGCATTGGCCTGTGGACTCAAGGGTTCCGGGTTTGATTTTGGTCAAGGGCATGTACCTTTGTTGCGGGCACATCCCCAGTAGGGGATGTGCAAGAGGCAGCTGGTCGATGTTTCTCTCTCATCGATGTTTCTAACTCTCTATTCCTCTCCCTTCCTCTTTATAAAAAATGAATAAAATATATTTAAAATTAAAAAAATAAAAACAATCAACAGGAGAAATTTAATTATTTTAATAAAAATGTATAATATATAAATAATTCCAAATAAATTGGATATTTTAAAATTAAAGAACTTATCTTCATTTTTATTTACTCAGATATATTTTTAATTATAGCTGTCTTCAAGAAATGTATTGTATCATTTATCCATGCCCCTGATCCTATTTTTTTAACAGTTTAATAGTCACTAATAAAAAAAAGTCCAACATGAGTTCAAATAATGTATTGTAAAGTATTTAGATTTATTTATGTGAGGAGTATAAATCTTTGTACTTTCTTAGTATCAGACATAATAAGTAGATACAACCAAAGTCAGTACAAGTATTGCCAAAGGTATTTCTATGTGCTTAAGAATTGATCTGATACTGCCCATCCTCTAAAAGGAGCCTATAATATAAAAATGCTAGCCCAACTGAGAAAGCTAAATAACATGTCTTAAAAATATTGTTTAGTCTTTACTTCATAGCTCTGTGAAGATAGGAATAAAGATCCTACTCATTGAAAATGTTACAATTGCCCAGCTGGCATGGCTCAGTGATTGAATGTCAACATATGAACTAGAAGGTCATGGTTCGATTCTCAGTCAGGGTATATGCCCAGTTTGTGGGCTTGATCCCCAGTGTGAGGTGTACAGGAGGCACCCATTCAATGATTCTCTCTCATCATTGACGTTTCTTTCTCTCTAGCTCTCTCCCTTCCTTTCTGAAATCAATAAAAATATATTTAAATTAAAAAAATGTTGAAATAAGGAATGAAAATGAGACCTAAGCAATTCATATGAATCTCTGATGTAAACTCATCCCAATTTCAGTGACATCCTAAGCCTAAAAATCACCTAGGTTGCTGATAGAAAAATCAATCTCTATTACATACAGTAAATTTTATTTTATTAGTCATCTTAGATAATTGTTCTTAGGTGGAATCAGAGCACATACGAAGAAACACATTACATAGTCTACTTCACAGATATTGATGGCCACATATGAGCACGGCTCTTCACTCTAGAAATTACTTTCTGATTTCCTAGTATTGAAATTACTACATTAAGAGGACTTGGGAAAATAACAATGATGAACATGATGATTCAAGCAAACATTGTGTTTATGTGTAATGTACTGTACTCTGTATGAATTACACAGTGACAATCCAGCTATAAGATGTTCTTTTCAAAAAACTGTACCTGATTAAGCAGGACACCTCACCCACTCCTCAAAGTTCAAATGTTTTGAAACAAGAGACAGAGGGAAATGTGTTCAGACATCCTTTTTGCTGGTCAGATAAGGATGAATAAATAAACTTTCCATTTAAAAGCAAGTCTGACTAATAATCAGCTTCTTTTAATTTTCCATTACAATGTAAATGAACTTAAAAATAAAAATAAAATATAACAAATAGAAGACTAAGACACACTCAGACATGGTCAGATTCTAGGAGTAAGTGCAACATCCACAAAACTGAAATTAGAATATCAGAGATGTCACATATTTTTGTGACATAAAAGATATAATGAGACCTTCTAATAGAAGTCTTGCCCCTTCCAATATTTTGTTCCTGATCAGAGTTCTTGGATTTGTGCCAAAGAAAATATTCAGCCTCTGCCCCTTTGTTGTGTAAATACTGCTTTTCAGATACCAAAATATATTGCCATCCAGAGTGGAAGTCAGTCTACACTTGATTATGGGACTTGGATCCATGGAAAACAACACACTAAAAAGCAAATGAAATTGATGGCATCACATAGCAGCATTGTTAGTGTCATTTCAACAAGTTAATACATTTATTGAAAAAAGCCACATTGTCTTCACTCCCACATTCATTCCTCCCCAGGAGAAAGCTGCAGGAATGAAGACAGGAGAAAAATGAGGTCTGAAAAAGAAAATAATGAAATAGCACCCAAATCAGACAATATAAAGTACTATTGATAAAATTGACTGAATAAAAATAAAAACAACCAGCTTATCAAAATTCCACTATTGTAACAGAATAAAAAGAAAAATAGAAAACTTGAGATAACCTCCCTCTCCGATTTTGCTCAGTGGATAGAGTGTCAGCCTGCAGACTGAAGGATCTCGAGTTCGATTCCGGTCCAGGGCACATGCCTGGGTTGCAGGCTCAATCCCCCCATAGTGGGCATGCAGAAGGCAGTCAATCAATGATTATCTCTCATCATTGATATTTCTATCTCTCTTTCCCTCTTCCTTCCTCTCTGAAATCAATAAAAAATATATTTAAAAGAAAAGAAAATTAAAGAAAAGCATATGCACATTAATAAAATCAAATGTCAGTGAATTTAGAGAGCAATTACAATGCAAATACACAAGCAAAATGAACTCTCCAGAAGTAAATAAACCTAAAATTCACAAAAAAATATAAGTGGCTAAAATAATACAACAATGCTATGTCACCAGCTTAAACAAATTAAATATTTCCAAGTAAAAACAATTTATTAATTTCATCTTATGAATTAAGAAAGAAGGAAGGAAGGAAAGAAGGAAGAAAGGAAAGAAAGAAAGCAGGAAAGAAGGAAGGAAGGAAAGGACAAAGAGAAAAAAGAACAAATAAAAGAATTGTAAGTATAATGCAAAAATTCTGTATAATTGATTGTTTAATATGTTGCTATTGGAGGTGTAAATTTATATAATCTAACAGGGTAACAATTTAGAAATAAAGAGTTGTATAAATACTCATAGTAAATACTCATAGTGTTTGCCTGAGTAATCCTTCCTCTTCTGGTCTATACTAGGGAATAATATACAATAAGAAAAAATAGTTACAGACCAATGTATTTATTTAAACATTATTTCTCAAAAGAGAAATTTAGAAATTCCTCTAATGTTTACTGATAGGAAGTAATTCACATTTATATAAATAATTACTATGCAGCTTATCTAATCTAATAAAAGAGAAACATGCAAATTTACCTCACCTTCGCTACGCCCAAGCCATGCCCACCAACCAATCAGAGCAACTATATGCAAATTAACCCAACCAAGATAGAGCAGCAACCACTGAGCTAGAGCAAGCAGGAAGCTTGGTTGCCTCGGCAATGAAGGAAGCCAAGCTTTGCACCTGCCCTGGCCAGCTGTGGCCTCCTCTCAAGGCAACAAAGTTTCAATTAAAGAAGATAAATAACTCCCAGATACCTGCTTCCAGTCAGCCTCGCTGGGAGCTGGACCAGCCTGCAAACAGTCATCAGCCCCTCACCCAAGGTGGCCAGGCACTCCAGTGGGGATCCCCACCCTGAAGGGGATGTGGCCAGCCAGAAAACGTCCTTCAACCCCTCACCCATACTGGCCAGGCCCTCCAGCAGGGACCACCACCCTGAAGGGAGTGTGGTCAGTCTGAAAATGGCCCTCAGCCCCTCACCCAGACTGACCAGGAACCCCAGTGGGACCCCCACCCTGATCTAGGACATCCTTCAGGGCAAACCAACTGGCCCTCACCCATGCACCAGGACTCTATCCTATATAATAAAAGGGTAATTTCCAAATTGACCCTAACAGCAGAACCACTGGCAATGACAGTCACTATGACACACACTGACCACCAGGTGGCAGACACTCAATGCCAGAGTTGCCCCCTGGTGGTCAGTGCCATCCCACAGAGGGAGCTCTGCTCAGCCTCAAGCCAGGCTGATGGCTGTCAGTACAGCAATGGTGGTGGGAGTCTCTCCCACCTCTTCAGCAGCACTAAGGATGTCCGACTGCAGCTTAGTCCTGCTCCCTACTGGCAAGTGGACATCCCCTGAGGGCTCCTGGGCTGCCAGAGAGATATCTGACTGCCAGCTTAGACTCGATACCTTGGGGAGAGGGTCTAAGCCAGCAGGTGTCCCAGACTGCAAGAGTGCACAAGCCAGGCTGAGTGACCTCCTGAGTCCACTGGGCTTCTAGTTTATAAATAAAACTTATAGGTTACAAATCTTAACTAATAAAAGCGAAATATTAAAATTAACCGTTTCTCCGGGACGGGGGTAAGCCACGCCCACTAGCCAATCAGAATGGCTGTATGCAAATTAGCTCAGGCAAGATGGCGGCTGCAGCCCTGGAGGCCAGCGCAGCGCCAGCGGCAGGGTGAGCGAGATGTGGGGGTGGGC